>APFE031365602.1:11357-129068 GCA_000404065.3 Pinus taeda
AATAATTATAATAAAAGTGATAAATAAAAGAATTAGTAAAATTTGGGTCCCTCCCCTTGGGTTTGGTCAAGCCTAGCCGTTAGGGGTGCTTTAACAGTTATTCTAGAAAATTTAGCTGTTGGAACGGCATGCTGTCCCTATTTAACTGATCGCTGAGATTGGATCTTCGACTTGTCCTGACGATGAACCACACTGGTTGGTTCGAAACGCGTCGACAAATGATTTTTATGTGATTTTGCCGAAATTATCCTCACAAACAAGATTATGGATCACAGAAGTCTGAATTCTTTAATAATTATCCTTATTATTGTCAATCTTATTAGTATCAATCCTCCTATTATTATTATTATTATATACATTGCTATCATTATTGATGTCGTTATTAATGTTAAGGTTGTTAATATTATTACACTCTTTGTTATTGTTATTATTATAGTTCATAATACCATTGTTATAAAAACTAGTGCTATTAATACTAATATTATTAACGCTCCTACTACTATTATCAAAACCATTGAAATTTTTACCCTTCCGCATATTAAAATCACCGCTGAGTTTAATGTTATTGTCACCAAATAGTCTGTTAAAACCGAGGCCATTATTCTCAGAAAGAAAACTATCGCTATTATTCTTACTTGCCTCATGATCTTCCACGCAGTCCAACGCCTTGCCGACAGTCCGCATCCCGCATTTGGAACAATCCTCGGCATAAACATTTAAGTTGTTTGTCCCACCACCGCTTGGCGTTGAGACTGTGCTAAACCGCTCAGCATTACTATCGATCTGGTCTCCCAGGCGAAGAAACAAACCACTAGTGCGTGCGGGCGAGGTCACCACGTCTCCAATATCCAACGAGGGCTGGAAAGAACCCATATTCCGGTCAGTAATGTCATCATTTCTTCGGACCACCACTCCATCCTGCTCACGCGACGGCAAAACAGGACCAGAACACCGGGTAATAGAGTCACAGCGCAACGGAGAGAACGTGCCACTCAGAGACCTACCCAGGTCGCGAGAGGGAGAGGTAGCCTTTCCCCTCCGGACCTCAGCCCCATCACCGATCAAAAATTGAAAGGGAGCACCCAAGGGCTCCGTAAACCCCGGAACCACCTCACCCACTGTCATCGAAAGGATATAAAGGAGGCCTTGGTAGTGATTTATCGCCTAACTGATTGATCCGAATTTAAATAGGAATGCAATAAAATACAGAGATAACCATATACACAAAGATGCAGTGGAAATAATACTTCATTTCATTCATGGAAAATACTAAAATATGCTTACAACCGGAAATAGAAATAAACCAGCTAGGGCGATGGTAGCTTATCTCTGAGAACAGATGTGTGGCTACATGCCTCTGAATTGTGTTACAATGAGGCTCGAAGGCCTATTTATTGTTGAGAAACAATGGAAAAAACCCTTCACATTCCAAAACCTAACCCTGGAAGATGAAACGCCAAACTATGGGCCCCGTTTGGGTAAATTGGTACATCAATTTTCCCGGGGTCGTAACTTTGGCATACGATCTCCGTTTGACGCGCATGATAGCCCGTTAGAAAGATCTCTCCGAGGACTATGACGAGAGAGATGATTGTTTATTGAAAAGATCGCGGAGCAAGATTTCCCAAAAAACATCGTTTAGGGCCTCAAAACGGCTCCAGAAGTTCAGGACCTGAAAAACTGCTAAAAATAGTAAACTGCCCTATAATTATGGAAATTGAAAATGTTGAGGTGGGGGTCCAGGTGGACTTGGCAGGTGGCCACCAATATCCACTTGGATCACACCATCTCTTTGGTTACAAAAGAAAAATGCAATAAGCTCATTTCCAAAACGAAGATTTTTTTTCCCTGATGATATGCTCTTAGGGAAAGAAGAAGATAGTGGCCATGACCTTCAGATAGGGCCCCTCCGCATGACAACAACAGATGGACAAGATCATGGAGGAGTACAAGAACATATTCACCTCCCCCATAGGGGTACCACCGCACTGTCAAGTCAAGCACTCCATCGATCTAACCCTAGGTGCGCCACTACCTAATCGACCAATCTATCGACGCTCCATTTTGGAGGACGACGAAATCAAGAAGGTAGATTTAGGAGCTACTACAGAAAGGTCACATCCAGTTGAGTTCATCATCCTATGGGAGCCCGATCGTGTTGGTACAGAAGAAGGATGGGACTTGGAGACACTATATTCACCATCAAGCACTGAACAAGATCAATGCCTAGAATAGGTACCCGATCCGATGGATTGATGATATTTTGGAAAAACTCAAGGGGGGGGAATATTTCAGCAAGATCGACTTGAAGTCCAGATATCACCAGGTACCAATCAAACCCTCCGATGTGTGGAAGATTGCCTTCAAATCCGAGGAGAGCCTTTTCAAATGGTTGGTTATGCCTTTCAGGTTGAAGAATTCTCTTGCAACCTTCATGAGGATGACGATGACATCTTGCAACCATTCACCAACTGATTTTTAGTGGTATATTTGGATGAAATCTTGATCTTCAACTAGAGTTGGGAAGAGAATCTCTACCACATCTGACAGGTTCTCCAAACATTGTGGCAACACAAGCTGTGTGCTAGTTTAGAGAAATGCACTTTTGGCATAACCCAGGTTTAGTATCTGGGATACATTATTGATGAACAAGGGGTGAATGTTGATCCAGCCAATATCCAATCCATTCAGGATTGGCTAGCCTCAACGACTCTAACAAATCTCTCCAGATTTCTCGGTCTTGCCAATTTCTATCGTAGGTTCATGTTGGAAGTCTCTAATATCAATTGGACCTTGAGCCAAGTCACCAAAACTTCAATCTAGTTCTTCTTCATCCTTTTCGTCCTTTTTATAGCTTCTATCTTGAGAATATAGAACTTGCTTGAGTGAGTCACAACGAGGTCAATTTCTTTCTTATTTATAGGCTTGTGAGGGGTACGAGTTGCTCTCTTTAGGCCGACTTGTCCCTTCATGTAAGCTGACTTGATCTTTGTGTCATGACAAGGACTTGGAGGGTATTTTGATTCTATTTTAACTCAAATAAATGTTCTTTACAATATGTAACATGCCAAAATGGGTCTTCAATACATGACAATGACTCAATTGACTTTATGAAAAACCTAGAAGAACTCAATGGGTGCTTGACCTAAAAATAAATTTCCCTTGAGCATGAAACCCATGCCTCAAGAATAATAATAAATTTATTTTTCTCTTTTCATTAAATACATAAAATCACTATTACATATGCCATTATGAAGACTGAACCTAGTTACATATTTCAACACTACCTCTTAACTAGGGAGGTATTCATAGTCCATACAAGGTACTTGGACATTTCATGTTGGAAGTCTCTAATATCAATTGGACCTTGAGCCAAGTCACCAAGGGAGGAGCAAAAGAAAATTATTTTGGTCTGAATCTCAAGAGAAGGCATTCGCAAAGTTGAAACATCTCCTCTGCTCTATACCAGTGCTCACATTACCAGACTTGCAACAACCATTTCAGATTGAGACAGATGCCTTTGACTATGCTTTTGGGGCAATCCTTACCCAATAGGGGCATCTAATGGTATATCCTAGCGAGACACTTTCAGACATAGACTGGAAGTATCCCACTTATGATAAAGAGATGCATTCCATTGTGCAGGTTTGCCTCCAATGGAAGCATTACATTTGCAGAAGGAAACAGTCATCCACATAGACCATCAGACCCTGCAATTCATACAGATGCAAGGGAGGTTTTAGAATGATCACCATCAAAAGTGGTCCACATACCTACAATAGTTCCATTTGAATATCAATTATAAGAAGGGCAGCACCAATAATGTTGCAGCCTACCTTAGTCAACCACCGATTATGGTGTTAAACACCATCCTCAACTATTATGGGCATGCGAAATATGATTGGCCACTTATCTACAAAAGCGACCCAGAATTCAGCCACACATACCAGACACTCTTGGATTCCCTGTTATGTCACCTAAGACACCTTTGTGTTCCTTCAAGCGAGCGTGCCAAGATGATTTGGAATCACACTACATTCGGGCCATTGGGCATTTTGGGGTTGAGAAAATAGTGCAGTACTACATAAGTATTTATATTGGCTGAATCTTCAACAGGATGTCAGGAAGTACATCAAATCCTACACTTTCTATGCCATTGCCAAACTGACCGTCAAGAAGCAAGGCCTTTATACTTTGCTTCCCACCGCTAGTCGACCTTGGGAATCCATCTCCATGGACTACATGATAGGCCTTCCTTCTACTAAGAATGGAAACGCATGTGTTTTTGTGGTCATTGATAGATTCTCAAAGATGGCCATTATGGCGGCCTGCAAGAAGAATATCATAGTAGAAGCCACTGTTAAACTCTTCTTTGAACGAGTGTGTCTACACTTTGGGATCCCACAATCTATCATCTCATATCGGGACAGAAGGTTCCTCAGTACATTTTGGTCCAGTCTCTGGTCGATGTTGGACACCAAGCTCACTAAGTTCACAACTTTCCATCCCCAAACGGATGGCTAGACAAAGGTCATCAATAGGATGATCGTACACATTCTGCGCATGTACAACTCAAATCATCCATGCACATGGGATGAGATCCTCTCCTATTTCTAGCACAACTATAACCAGGCTCTCCACAACTCGACTGACCATAGCCCTTTTAAGGTGGGCTTGGGATTCTAGCCACAATGTCCCATTGATGTGGCCATGCCATTTGCAGCTACTGAGGAAGATTCAACTCATGTCGAGTCCAAAACCAATAATGCAAGTAGCTTCATTGAGCACATCCAACCTATCTACTAGTAGGTCCATGACATTCTGAAGAAATCAAATGCCAAGTAAAAGAAACGACATGATCAACATTGGGTGCCACACAAGTTCCAAGTGGGTGACAAAGTCTGGTTGCATTTGCAAAAGGAATGCCTTACCAAATCCTATTGGAAACTCAGACCACTCTAATATGGTCCTTACACCATTAACAAGGCTATGGGAGACAATGCATTTGAGCTTAGTATTCCCCCATTGCTTGGCCTGCACCCAGTATTTAATGTGGATCACCTTCAACCATACTTCCCACCATTGCTAGACACATCAGACATTGTAGAACAACTCACACATACAAAGTTAAATCCAGATTGCATGGAACAAGAAACAACTGATTGGATCATGGAAACATAGAACAAGAAGACTTGACAAGAAAGGATCCAACTATATCGAGTTGTCAAAGCAGGCCAACTCCTTGACGAGGGCAAGTGGCTCACCAGGGACCAAGCTCAGTAGAAGTTTCCTCATCTCATGGAGGAACTCAAACCAATGGAGACGATTGCTTCCTAAGGGGGGAGGAATGATCCAAGTGCATATTGGTGGCCACTTGCCTATTCCACTTGGACCCCCACCATTGTTTCTTTCAGTTTTTCAATTTCCTTATTTGTAGCATAATTTACTATTTTTGGTAGCTTTTTGGGTGCTGAACTTCTGGAGCCGTTTTGAGGCCCTAAAGTACGTTTTTTGGGAAAATTGGGACCAACATGCATTATATATCATGTTTTCCACTAAAATTTTGTATTCCTCAGATATATCTTTCTAACAAGGTATTGTGCGCGTCAAACAGAGATCATATGCCAAAGTTATGACCCTTGGAAGTTGATGTACCAATTTACCCAAACGGAGCCCATAGTTTGGCGCTTCATCTCCTAGGGTTATGTTTTTGGATGTTTAGGATTTTCCATTGTTTCCCAACAATAAATAGGCCTTTGAGCCTCATTGTAACATAGTTGAGAGGCATGTAGTTGTCACTTGTCTTCTCAGAGATAAACTACCATCACTCGAGCTAGTCTTATTTCCATTTTGTTTGTAAGCATATTCAACATTTTATATTAATGAAATGAAGTGTTATTTCTACTACATATTTGAATTTATGGTTTATATCTATAATTCATTATGTTCCTATTTAAATCTAGATCACATGCATTACAAATGCTGAAAGAATAATCTTGCAAACATCTACAAAACATGCATTAAAACGTGCTAGCCTTAATGGGATTTTGTATTAAGCAAAATTCCCAAGACACATATGTACACCGTACATCACTAATCCTAGTACTAGGACATTGGAGCCACTCCTTGCTCCTTAAAGAAATGATTATCTACTATTAAGGCTAAGTGGGAGGATCCAAGGTTAAAATTCCTTGCTCATACAATGGGAGGGGTGTATATAGCCAAGGGGGATGCTTGACCCTTGTGACTCCTGGACTACCCTCGTGACCATTGAAATTCCTATGACTTTTCAACTGACATGACTCTTCAACTTATTGTTTGCATCCTGTTAGGGTCCTATAATAATAGGATTCATAATTTTGAATTGGCTATAATCAGTCTTGTAATATTGTACATATTTTTGCTTTCTACAAAATGTTTTCCCATATAAAAAATAAAAAATGTAAAGAGGGTAAGTCCTAAAAGAAAAATCAAAGGACTAAAAGAAAAAGGATCAAAAAGGAAATAAAATATGAACCCCACCAAAAACAAATAATAAATAGATTATGAAAGTGATGCAAATTCAAATGCCACTACTTTTTATTGTGCCTTTGCAAAATAATATTGTGTGCATCTTTTCAAAATGCCACAATCCATGATGATCAAATAGTCTAATCTTAATTCATTCATGCTTTAAATTTCATGTTGGTAGATAGATAATGAATATCTAGCTAAACTGTTTAATCTTGGAAGATTAGTAGTTAGGTAGAGAATAATAATGATCTCATTAGTTTAATCTAAGCCATTGGAAGTTATAAGGTTAGAATTAGATAGTTTTGTTATCAAAGAAAAAGAAATAAAGGGGTAAGCTCAAATTCACCCAATAAATGAAGAAAAAATGCTAAGATAAATAGAGCGTAGGTAAAAGAGGCTTTGGAATGTACAAGGTTGCTAGCTCAAATGCACCTTCATCATGCTTGATCCTATGTTTCATGTGCATGAAGAATTATCAAAGAGAAAGGACATTCACTAATTTCCTCTCGTTTCATTAAACATGTTACATGAATAAACTATTAATTAACCTTTATTACCCCTTCATTACTTTTTCATTACCTAATGTTTTTCCATTTCTTGGTTCCAAAGGACCCTTCCCTCTTCATTTCCCCTTGTAATAACCGTTTCCCTTCATTTTATCCCTTTTTTCCCTTTATTTCACACCTTTCCCTAGACATTACCCTTTAAAAATCATTCCCCCCTTAATTATTTCCTGTTTCCATTTAAAACCCACTAAACCCCCTTATCGTAAGTTTAAAAAGTTAAATGTATTGGGCCCCATTGAAAAACCCTCCTCGATACCCTTTTAACTCAACTCTTATGTTATTTTCTAACCTATAGCGCCACTTTATGTATTTAACCCCCCACTTTATAATTCTCGACCCTCACTAAACCTTTGAATATATTTAACCCACTGCATTATTTATCCCTGGGCCCTGCCAACCACACCCTGACTCACCCCTTGCAACATTGCACGCGATAGCCCTCCGATCAACCACCTCTAGATCCAATAGCCCATACCCATATCGTGTGCTCTCATACTCCGATCTTTAGCATCCCAAAAGCATGCGAGATTTGTGGTTTTTCGTGAGTGCCCTTTTTCTATGTGGTAGTCCCATGTTATTTCATGTGCTCTAAAAAAATACCACCCTCCACTCGAAAGCGGTGCGATATGCCATAAAACTACCTCCCCGCGTAAAAGGAAATTGCCCACTATTCACACATTAACTTCGCGCCTAAAAGTTAACCACTGTTGGTTAAAAGCTAAAAGGCCCCCCTTTTACCCTTCTCACTGTTATTTCATTGCAAACACCTCTGCCAATAAATTCTAAAACCCAAAAACCTTGTGCAACTGTTTTAACCAGCTTTACAACTAGAAGACGATGCATACTCCAATTTCAATCAGCACACAAACAATTGAAGCCTCAAAAACCTCTTCTGCCACCAGAGAACCCTAACTGCACACCAAATCTCCATTTTCCAGGTATTCTTGAAAGAACTAGAATGCCCCTCTATTTAAGCTCTGCACAATAATTAATAAAAGGTTAATTAATTGAATTAATTAAAAATCTTTCCAAATCGAAGAAACCCTTCTCTATAGACTATATTCACCCTTCCGACTGTGCCATAAGTCCTAGCTTACTCCTTAAGCCAGATAAACAATAGTTCAATATAATAAACCAAATTATGTCTTCCCAAAGAATTCTAAATGAGAAACCCTTACAAACCCCTCACCTGGATGTTCATCACCTGCCATTGGTTGATAGAGATTTCCAAATAAAAGACACAGTCTCCCCTGGCCATCTATTGAAACTCCACTGCTCGATTAAAGAAAAATTCCTGAACCAAAATGATGACATTCATATATGGGAATCAAATTTGCCCAAATACTTGTTCCCACAAGTATACCATTTCCTTGAAGTCATCCACCTATGCCAACTCTTCTATATCCCAAGCCAAAGATCCATAGTCTCTCCTAACAAGCAAATTTGGTTTACAATCATTGCAGAGTCAATAAACCAAATGTTGCATATCTAGCCAAACCGAAATAAACCCCATTTTCCATTGAAAACATACTTGAAGCTGGACCTTCCCAAGAGGACTCAAATCTTTTAGGCTTTCATCCTAGAAGAGTCTCATGCTCCTACAAACAGTCCTCCATACTCTGCCACCAATTTCTCTAGGAGGGTTAGACAAATTGTTACCATGCTCTATTGTATTCTAGGATACGCCACTGATGAGCATGTAGATGAGCCTATACTTTCTTTCCTCTCTATTTTTTGTCTAGGAAAGCCTCTAGTTGCAGTTTTCATTTTTTTTCAATTCTTGGTAGACAGAATCCATGATCAATTGATCAGATTGCCAAATGAAAGAGTATTCAAATACTCTTTAGTATTGTTCCACATGTTCCTATATTTCCAATCAGATAGCTTTCCAGTCAATATCTAAAAGCTAGACACTAAGGGCCATCCTAGATCTGTCATCTTTTGGAGACCCTTAATCCAAAAAATATTCCAGTATTTTCAGCTACAAGGAGTTCATTGATTCCTTTGTTCATCCAGATGTAAATATGTTAAGTAGTAGCACTCAACCCAGGATCAATGATGAGATAAAGAGATTTTTGCAATTATCTAAAAACAATAGAATAGGAGACTGGTATCTATACTAGGACCACATTGAAATCAAGATATATGGATGCCAACTCACTCCCTATAAGCTACCCAGATATATCCGCATGAGAATATTTTCATTAGAATATATCAGGTAGATTAAAAATTCAAATGATGTAAATGTTTTATCAGCTAGGAAGAAAACATAATTCAAGATAAAAAACCAACTTGGTCCTTTTATCTGTAATAATAGGGAGGCTGGAGAAGAAGCAGAGAAGTGTTTATAGGAAATGAAGTTTAGTAGAAGTTTCATGTGGCAATATGACCCTTTAGGTGTCATAAACAAACTCAGACTCAAATTCAGAATGAGTCCTTTTATGCATGACTCCAAACTAGACATTGAACAATATGCCAACCAGTCAGAATGGTTGGAAAATACCTTGATAGATATGGAGAAACAAATGGATACTAGTTCCATTCTGCATACTCTAGCCCCACAAGATAGGAATGTAAAATGGACTAGAGAAGAAGGTTCTTGCTAAAATATAGATACAACACATGACATATTTGAAATAATGTACATGAAGAAGCCTAAGCTAAATCCTGCCAATGAACAAGAAGAGACAGTTGAGACATTTAAGATACTTCAAAATATGGATACAAATACAGGGGTCAGAGAGAGCCCTCTTTGAGCATTAGGAAGGCTAGATCCTGATCTCAAAAGTAGGTTTGTGGTTACCTCTATTATTTCTTTCATGACAACCCTAGGGAAGTTTTAGAGTGATAAAATAGTGGGGACTCCACTGGGGATAGAGTCCTCAATTCAATAAACCTTAAAGGAAAATCCTAAATCTCATCTTTGCACCTTAAGCCCATTTTAGGGTTGTCAAAGGTTTCATTAAAAAATTAAAAAATTAAAATTTTGCCTTCCAAAAGAACATACTATACTAGGGCACATCCAGATCCAAACCTTGCTATAATTGTTGATAATCTAGAAAATCTTAAGAAAAACAATAAAGTAGAAAGTCAAGAAAGCATTAGTCAATTAACCAAAGCAAATTCAATTCCTAAAGAGTTATCAAACTTAGATGGCCTTCTATGTGATTGATCATTTGAGCATTCATTATTTCATACCAAATCTAAAACTTCAGTCCAAGATACTGTAATAGACCCTACTTTTATTCAATTTATTGAATCAAAGAAGAATACTATACATCTTGATTTAAATCAGCATGTTTTAGACAATTTTGACAAACTTGATACCTTGACCTCAAATTTGATAAGACACATAGATGAAGCTTATTTCAACAGTTAGTTGAATTAGCTTCCCTAATTGCTACTACTCCTAATCCTTCTACCATTCCTTTAGAATCTGTAAATTCATCTTTATTTAGTACCACCTCATATATTATTTCCACTACACTTCATTCCATAGAATCATTCATCTCGAAGCTTCCTCTTCAACCCAGAGTTCTATTCCCATCTCCAAATATTTCAAGCTCATCAGTAAGTCCTTCAATCTCATTTGTAAGCCCTTCCATTTCATACTCAAGCACTACCACTTCACCTCCTAGCCAAGCTAGAATCTTAGCCATGGTTGCCAGATATGCTCCTTTGACCTTACCAGCTCAAGTACATGCCATGCCCCAAGACTACTAGAGTAAAATCTTTCAGTTTTATGGTACTAGTCAATATAATGCACAACAACATGTAAATAAAATAAGTTATTTTTTTGAACTACATGAAATCGATGAAGATGTAAAAATGAGATTATTTGCACAAGCACTAGGAGGAGATGTCAAGAGATAGTTTAAAAGTTTACCTGCTGGTAATATTGTTGATTTACCTGCTTTCCATAGGTTTTTCATCAATAGATGGGAATGGAAGAAAAATCCTTTACAAATATTATTTGAATATGAAAACATTAGAAGAGATCCTAATGAATCTATTCAGGACTATTGTACTAGGTTTAACAATATTTACAATGCAATCCCTGCAAATACCGAACCTCCACTAGACTTGGCATTAATCAAATTCCATGATGTTTTTGACACTAATATGTCTTACCAATTGAGAGAAAGAAACCCTCCAACTCTGGAACATATGTAGAGTGATGCAATTAGTGTAGAAGTTAACTTGTTGGCTAAAAGAGCTAGAGTGAGGAATGAGAGGAGAGTTACCATTAAGGAGGAACCATCCACTTCAGATGTTAAGATAGATACTTTAGCTAAAAGTTTATAAACGTTAGTGGATAGATTAGAAATTATGGAAAGAAAACCACAATGGGATAATCAACAACAAGGCCCTCAAATAAGAAATCCAAACTTTAAGAAGAATCCCAGTACTGGTAAGCCTAGAGAAGGACCACCTGATCAACAGATTAGACCACCTTTCCAAGAAAACTATGTTGAAAGTTCTCACTAAAATGAAGAAGATGAAGACAATCAAATTAACTTAATGGGAATAAATGATGGTAATACTATTTTTCTTACCCAAGAAGAATAAGAATTATGCATGTTACAACAATTATTGTTACAATCTGGAGAGTCATTTGATTATAAACAAGGTTATGAATTTTCCATTAATGAAGTTCATAAGCAATAGAACCTTAGGAGTAAGTAAAAAACAGAATCCCCTACTAATAAAAATGTCCAAACTCGGACTAAGAAAACAATGGGAGCTCCTACAACCAAAGTGTTGCAAATTCTCTCTAAGGAAACCCAAAAAACTTTCACTCCAAAGATTGCAGCCAATCCAAAAATTGTAGACATTACGGATACCACTGTCAAAACTTTAGCTGATATTCAAAAATCATTTGTTGTGAAAACTTCAAAGGATCACAAAAAATCAACTGATCCTCAAGCTTCAAGAACTATTCATATTTCAACCGCTTCCCAAACTACTCCAAATCAAAGAATTCAAAATAGTAAAACAGCGAGCACCCAAACACAAATTGAATTACCAACTAAAGATAAGAGAGGAAAAACTACACAAACTCCAACTGGAAAGGAGGAATTCATTTAGTTAGGAAAAACACAGACTCCATTTAATATCCAAAATGAAATTGCCAAATTAAAACTATTAGTTCCTTTAACAAAATTGATAAGAAATTATTCCTACAAATCCCAAATCACTGAAACACTGAATATAGATGAAGGAGAAGACTTGTTAATCTAAATGATGACCAACCAGAGTTAATATTTGGTCCTGAGCTGAATGGAAAACATGAACAAAGTGGTGTTCCTCCATTCTACATTAGCTTGACTATTCATGATCTTACATAATACTATGTTAGATTTAGGAGAATCTCACAATTTAATGCCTAAGCAATCATGGAAACATTGAATTTAGATATAACCAGACCATACAAAGATCTTTTCTCTTTTGATTCTAGTAAAGTCAAATGCTTGGGTCTAATAAAAGACTTGTGTGTCACTCTAGTTCAATACCCAAGTAAGAGTATTGTCATGGATATTGTAGCCACTGATATCCCTCGAAAGTATGGAATGCTATTATCTCACTCATGGGGAGCAAAATTACAGGGGTCTCTATAGTTAGACATGACTTATGCCACAATTTTAGTGTTTTGTTAGCCCAAAAATCTTTATAGAGAAACTTTAATGAAATAGATGGTTAGTAGTACAGATAAACCATAAAACTATCCTATTTATTTTGTACATTCTAATATGGATTCTTTCATTTTATGTATTTCAGACACTGAAAAGGACAATAACATAGTTGTCAAACAAGAACATAAAGAACTTGACAGTAAAAATATATTTCATGAATCTAGGTGGCACTTAGACTTTGATGGTTTAGTGAACATATTAGGAGTAGGTGCTAGAGTTTGGATTCATAATATGGAAAATAATCATTCTGAAGGTCATGCCTTTATATTAAACATTAAATGCACAAACAACATGGTAGAGTATGAACTTTAATCTTAGGATTGCAAATTGTGAGAAACCTTGGAGCCAAGAGAGTTTCTATCATGGGAGGCTCTGAATTGATCATAAAACAAATTAGAGGAGATTATTCTGTGATCAATCCTAGACTTAGCCAATACAGTGAAATTGTTCTAGATCTGATTAAAGAACTTCTTGAAATTGACTTTTCTGTTATTTGTAAGAAACAGAACATGCAAACTCATAGTTTGGCTACTTTTGCTAGCACTTACATATTAAATTTTTAGCCCAATCACCAATACACTACAGAGGTAAGACACATGCATGTTATACTTGATAATCTGAAATATTGGTAGATTTTTTCACAAGATTCTCAAATCTATGATTTTATGAATGCCGAGGGAGAATTCCAAAATTGTAACATAGATACTGATTTTATAGTAGATGACATCATAGATGCTGAGATAGATATAAATATTGTATATGTAAATAAACCCACTAAGTTCACTAAAGTAGAAATAGAAGAATTAATTAATTATGATTCTGATATTTTAAACCTTAAGAATAACTTTTTGCCTAAGTGTTTCTGGGAAAGCTAGTGTCTTTTCGAACGACTAGCCCTCCAGGTTTGGAAACTACCCTAGAAACAATAGTTTAAAGCAATTCACGATTTCTTCTATGTATAATAGATAAGAGAAAGACAAAGGAACCAACCTGGATATTCTACTTAATCCCTTGCTTGATCTCTCTCCCCCTTGACAGAGCTTGCAACTCCTCTCCATACTTATCCTACTTAGAGAGTACCTGTAGAAACACAGTAAAAAAGAGCAATCAAAGCATCTTGATCTATTATATCATAAACATTACAGAATCAGATGCATAATAAACATACAATGGCATTGAAAAATGATAACATTCACAATTGCACAATTATATGGAAGAAAACTTGAAGAACTTTATTAAATAGAAGGGAGAATTACAGCCCAGTTGTCTGATCCTGCATCAATCCCTCTTCACCTCATGAAATAGCAAGATCACACCAACAATACAATGCTCTTTCCTCAAATACAAACTATCAGCACTTCCTTGCAATTCACAAAATTCCAGCCTCTAGATCTCTTAGATGAGGGATCCATTTATAGATGTGTGCAAGGGTGTGAGTCATCTCTGGAGTTTTGATTAGTGTCATTCCACTTGTTACAATTGGTTCCACTTGAAGATTTCTTGGATCTCTTACTCATCCCTGGGTGAATTCAAAGAGACAAGTGTCATAGGAGAAGTTTCTAGAATATTCCATGAGCAACCACCTAGTAAACTGTCTTGGACATTTGTCCATCCTCACCCATCACACCCTATATAAGGCCTAATTAGTATGCATTGCACCTGAGCAGTGTAATACTCAGTATGCATCGCACCTTGCCAGTGGAGCAGTTAGTATGGTTCAGTTTAGGCCATTTCTGGATGGCTTTTCAGGTGGAACTTCTGGGGAATGATGTAATCAGATGACCATGCTCTTTTAGGGTATGAAAAAACTCTTTTAGGGGTTGATGAGCCCTAGTTTATTGACATATAAGATTGGGGTTGAAGTTCCCAAATATGTCTATAACAGTTGCCCCCTAAAGCATGAAGTCGTAAATCTTGATGTCGAGTGAAATGCTTTATCATGAGGATCTAAGATTTCGAACTCGAAGGTGACTTGTATGAGATACAATACAATACATCATCATAATATAATTTTTCATGATCTAGCTGAGGCGGGCATTCCCATGCTTAGCCTTATAAATTCATTTCATGTACATAGATCAGATAGTCAACTGTAGATGCAGACTAATGATTCTTCAGGTGTAGATTCATCATCCTTTGTTCAGATGACCATCTGTGTAGTGTCTCTATACATTTGATGTTCTTATATCCCTGAATGTATCATAGCCCAGATGGATTAAACTAGATCCAGGGTCTTCAAACTCATTCAATCTTCACCCAATGTACAAGTCAATCCATGTGAAGAGATGTTCTAAAGTCGAACATGGAAAGACATCGCCTGATTACGAGCCAATAATGTGAGATGTTAACAGACCCGAGAGGAATCACTGATAATGATAATGACCCTCAAGGTACTACAGTACATTTCACGTGGTGTGAATATATGATCCGATGTTGAACAGCACGCAAAATCTTTCGGTCGAAGACCATTGATGTCAACCTATCGCCGGAAGTGAAAAACTTGTTGTTGAGGCATGCAAGCTTCAAAGTACTAAAAGGGGTGTTTCAAAGTCAATTTCTTGGATAATGAGTTGATGTCAACAAGAGGTGACTCGTCATAGGAGGGCCTTAATGTATCCCAAATCTACGACATGAAATGAAGAAAATGATTTTCTCGAGGTGAAAATGATCTGACGATACAAGGTTCAAGAATGGCGGTCATGAAAAATGAAGGTTGAAGGTATTGTAGTGGATGAGGCATTAAATGGATTGTGGTTTCTCAACTGAATGACTTCTCTTGAACATGTCAGCAACCCTGAGATGGATTGGTAGCGTTAACCCCAAAAGACGGATGGTGTGGAAGACAAATGGTGAGGTGACCGGTGAACAGAATAACCCAACCCAACTCAATAATCGTGATGGAGTGAAAGTGTCACGTTCAAGAGCGGCTTGCTACCATAAATTTCTTCAAGTTTTTTCCCCTTTTCCCCAGTCACTGCTGACCACTACCTCTTTATTTTTGTCAAGCTTGAGGAGGATAACATATTCTTGTTCTATAATTTGCCCTTCGGGCAAACCTGTCGCTATGTTTTAATGAGTCTAGCGACAGTGAAAGTCGATCTTGTGTAGAATGGATAAGTTTGTCGCTATTGTTTTAACGAGTTTAACGAAAAGGATAATTCGGTCCTTTTCATGTTTAGAGAGTTTGAAAAGGGATGAAAAGAAAACTCCAGAAGTTATTTTTCATATATTAATCCCTTAAGTCTGAAAAAGGATAAAATAATACAAAATGGATGACTTTTCCGATCACTTTAATGAGCCTAAAAAGGCAAACACTCGATCTTTTTCATGAGATAATCCCTCAGGTCCAAAAAAGATTAAAAGTATACAAGATAGATGACATTTCCAATCACTTTAATGCACTAGAAAGGCCAGTGCTTAATAGTCTTTTCATATTTAATGAGTCTGAAAAGGGTTTAAAGGAGACTTGATTTTGAGGAATGAGTGGTGTCTAGGGTAGCAAATAGTTCCAGGTAAGCTTGAAACTTCTCAAAACATGGTGGTTTCTGGGAAGAGTTGGGCTAACAAGACCACTCATCGTAGTTGTTCCTCAAAAGGGTAAACATCCAAGTGGAAGTGTATCATCGGCCAAAAGAATGAAGGTGATGAGAGGTACACAATCAAGGCTCAAAAGGCTGATAGAATGGCAATCACAAAGGTTATTTACTTGAAGGTGGGTTCATTTTATAACGAGCTTGAACCCTGGGGGAACTATGCTCGGTTTTTAGTTTCATTTTTACACAAGCTAGAAATGACCGAAACTAACAAAAGCTAGAAAAGACAAAACTAAAAAGCTAGAAACAACAAAACTAAAAATTGAAATTGAAAATAAAAAATGAAAAAAAGTTTGCATGACCCCAACATGATGAAAAGGAGATTCTCTTGTAACCATATGGAAACTACTGAGGTTAGGTAGGACGGTTGCATCCAAAAGACAAAACATTTCCTTGGCTTCGTCCAGCATACACAAAGGTGAATGGTGTGTTCGACCAATCACATAACCTACAAGGAAACTTATCTTTTCAACTAGGTTCATTTGTAGAATAGACAAGGGTGAATGCCCCGTAAGCTTCATTACATTCACCAGACTACTCATGGAAATCATGTGGATGGAATGAAGGTTCTCTTACGAGATCAAGTGAAAGACTCGACTGGAATTTTATGAGATCTAATCAAAGACTCAACTTGGAACTTTGCTCCAGGGGTCCTTGATTCCTTTTTTAATGAGCTTGACACAAGACAAGGAACTCTGCTCAGATCCTTGGTTTCATTTTTTAACGAGGTTGACACAAGACAACGAAATATCCTCCAAGACCCTTGGTTTTATTTTTTAACGAGGTTGACACAAGACAACAACCTATCATCGAAGACCCTTAGTTTCATTTTTTAACGAGGTTGACACAAGACAATGAACTATCCTTGGAGATCGTTGATCACAACTCATAGGTGGTCATGAAGGAGAGATCTGGTTCCAATGCTTCAAGTACATTATGTACAACATCACTGAATTGATCGTCAGTCGATGTAGGTATGGAACAGGTTGCCACATAATTAATCCATGGTGGGGATGATACCATTGTCATAAATGAACCATTTAGGGACAATGGTTGACTAGGAGCTATATTTGGACCGAAAAATGAAAGCTAGTCAACGGTGAAAATTTTGCCTTCATGCGGGAAACAAATCACTCGGAAGAGTATTGAAATAATAGCTCCCATGTTATAAGCATAGTCACACCCAAGAAGTAAATTGTAATCTAAAGGTCCTGGGACTACCATCACATTTAGATAAATGGTTTTTCCTCCCAAAGTAACAAGTAACTGAGGAAGGATCCCTAACAATTGACTGGTTCCTTTGTTAAAGCCCAACAGATTCTGTGTAATAGGCACAAGCGGTGGTGAACCGAGCGCTTGCCAAATAGTTGAGGAAACGATTCTCATTGATGCACCGTCATCTATAATAATGCTAGATAAAATCATATTACAAATTGGTACTATGGTCTAGAAATGTACATAAGAAGGAAGGCGGGATCCTGCCAGTTGATTCCATTCAAAGGAAGTAACTAGACTACTTGGAGGGGGTACCATAGAAACAGGAGGATTAACCCCTTGAATTATTGGAATTGGAGAATTTTCCTCTTGTCTTGATGGAACAGGAGGACTGCCCCGAAGCTCATTTGGATCTGAGGAAACAAAAATAGCTTGAGTGGTATTATTTTCACCCTCTTCAAGAAAGGTACAATTAGCTGAAGGCGAAATTGGGTCAATTTCTACCTCGACCTGTTGATTTTGGTCGGGCATAGACTCATAGGATTCACTTTCAGGGAGAGTGATTTCGACCGACGGTTGATTTAAGTTAGTCGATTCATCACCTAGTGAAGGATTCAGGGAAAATTTCCTGTAATTAGATGGAAGTCGCTGCAGTGAAGCAGGACAGTTATCCAACACTCTTTTGGCTTCATCCAAATAGGGACAAAGGTGAAAGGGGTGTATACCTTCACATAACCTACATGGAAGCTTAAAATTTCCCTTTTGTCCATGAACTTTCCTATCACTAGTTGATGGTGTGTTACCAACATGATCTCCAGAGGTTGATGACATGGGATGGTGTGAACGGGAAGACCATTCTTTGAAGATCTGTGGAAAGTAAGGACAATTTTGATGAAAATTGTCTTCTGCACAAATTATGCATGGATATTTGACTTTGTGTGGCTTAACGGACGGATTTTCATTAGATGTTGTATTCAAAGCAATGGTTGCTTGGTTGCCCCCTTGCTAAATTGGCTTCTTCTTCTTCTTTCCTTTCTTCTTCTTCTTAGCCACCTAGTTATTGGTATCAATACTTTCACCAAGTGAAGAGGAAGAAGGGGAGGGAGAAATAAATGAAGAAGAAGGCAAAGGGTCAACTTCATTATCAACTGGAGGTTGATTCGATTGCGAAGGAATCATGGCATTTTGAACCACAGAGGTTGAGAATAGCCATACTGACAGGCCAATGGTAATTCCCAGAAGGGCCAACGTGGCCATATATGGAGCACCAATATTTCCCCAAGAAGAAAAAGGACTAGGATTCCCCTCAAAAGGGATTCCTTGATTGGTGGATCTCGGATTTGTCTCCATATATCTCAACCTAAGATCAAATAAGGAATAGGGATGTTATTCTAAATTTAATTAATTTTAAAGACGCTTTCACACAACTTTGCTTTTTCAGTTTTTAAGAGTCAAGAAAAAGCTAAAATGACTCTAGTCTCTTTCGATTTTTAATGAGCCTGAAGTGACAAGTGCTCAGATGACCTTTTATTTTAAAGAGTTGAAAAGGAACGAAAGTGGCTACTCTAGAAATCTAGATAGAGGGATTACCAAACCAATTGCAAAACTAAAATATACTCCTTGGTGATAAATTAAAGAGAAATTACCAAGGACATATCTATGGCAGTCAATCTTCCCGAATACTGTGTTCAGTGCATTGTGATCAATAGGGCAGCAGACTCGACTTCCTATGGATAAAGTATATAAGCCTATTGTGGTCTCCCAATATATACATGATGGTACGAGGAGCACAAGTCCATGCTAGCACTTGTCATATCAAGGAGGAGGAATCACCCAACCTTCGATGAAAACAATAGTTACTAGCTTTTACGACGCTAGAATGCGTCTCTAGCCTAGACCTCTAGATGTGTTGTGTTAAGTTCCAAAGAGTTGTTAGGTTCATTGAAATTTATTTTAGAGTTGATCTTGTTTAAATTTTTCCTTTCAATGGTTCACCACGTGATGTTGATTTGAAATTCCTAAAATGCAATCTACAATGATAAGCAATTGTTGCTTATTTTGAGCAATGAAAATCCTAGCTACTAGGGAAAGAAGATTGCAATTCTTACAAACAAAGAGAAAAGAGAACATACTAGTGCATTTTCCTAAATCATTTTTCGCACACAAACTAAATGCAAATGAAAATGCATGCATTTGTTTTTCTTTCTTCTTAATGTGAAAAATTCCAAAAAGGAAAACCAAATGTAGCAAATATCTGAAATATTTCTTTCAAAATGACATTTCAACAATTTCTTCTTCAAAAGAGAAAGGAAGACTAAACGACACTTTTCAATTTTGAATGAAAAAATTCTTTCGACACTTTGAATATCAACAAATCAAACCAAATACATGACAAAAATTTCAATCAACTATTCAGGGAAGGAAGAATCAACGACACTTCTCTTTTTGACACAAAACGACAGTTACGACACTTTTTGTACCAAAGCGATAGATCGATTTAAGCAACTTTTCGACAAAGGATTGTAAATGATGAAAAAATACATAAAAACATTTACTAATCCTAATCAATGGAAGCTGATCTATGTGATGTAAGCAGGCTTTAGTAAGGAGGCACTGTTCATAAGCAGCAAAACAACTAAATGAAACTGAAGACAAGGACAAAAACCCCCAACTTTTAGAATGGAAATAGGTTCAGTCAGTCATCACACCCGGGCTTCACAGAAACAGGGATACATCACACTTTACACACTTGTGAGGTGTGATGCATACTGGTTTACAGTGATAGACAATGAGATGATCCAAGGAGCGTAATTGAAGTGGGTTTTTGGCTCAAATGTGCAACTTTTTTTGGGGAGTTAAGCTGAGCTATGATGGCAGTAAAGAGCAAAGTATAGAGGAATTTCTTGAGAGGTTACTGAGCTACTAAAAGGGCATCTAGAATGCTTGTAAGTCAAATTTTTAATTCATAAACTAAACTAGAGATTGACTAAAGCAACATTCATCTACTATGCAATTGTAGAGCAAGAGAAGTTCGAAGGCTACCTGGATGACTTCAGGCTCTGTCCATAGTTTATAAAACAAACAATAACAATAAACAAACATCTATTCTATCCCCAGTGGAGTCGCCATTTTGTTTTTGGGAAAACTAGTGTCTTTTCAAATGACTAGCCCTCTAGATTTGGCAGCTACCCTAGAAACAACAGTTTAAAGAAATTCACGATTTCTTCTATGTATAATAGATAAGAGAAAGGAAAAGGAACTAACCTAGATCTTCCTCATAATCCCTTGCTAGATCTCTCCCCCCCTTGACAGAGCTTGCAACTCCTATCCGTACTTATCTCGCTTGGAGAGTACCTGTAGAAACACAGTAACAAAGAACCATCAAAGCGTCTTGATTTATTATATCATAAACATTACAGAATCAGATACATAATGAACATGCAATGGCATTCACAAATGATAGCATTCACAGTTGCACAATTATATGTAAGAAAACTTGACAAACTTTACTAATTGAAGGGAGAATTACAACCCAGTTGTCTGATCCAGCATCATCCCCCAAGCATCAATCCCTCTTCACCTCATGAAATAACAAGATCACACCAACAATACAATGCTCTTTCCTCAAATACAAACTATTAGCACCTCCTTGCAATTCACAAAATTACAGCCTCTAGATGTCTTAGATGAGGGATCCATTTATAGATGTATGCAAAGGTGTGATTCATCTCTGGAGTTTTGATTAGTGTCATTCCACTTGGAGATTTCTTGGATCTCTTACTCATCCCTAGGCAAACTCAGAGAGGCAAGTGTCATAGGAGAAGTTTCTAGAGGATTCCATGAGCAACCACCTGGCAAACTGTCTCATACATTTGTCCATCCTCACCCATCGCACGGTATAGAAGGCCTAATCAGTATGCATCATACCTGAGCAGTGTAATACTCAGTATGCATCGCACCCTTCTAGTGGAGCAATCAGTATGGCTCAGTTTAGGCCATTTCTAGATGGTTTTTCAAGTGGAACTTTTGGGGAATGATGTAATTAGATGAACATGTTCTTTTAGGGTAGGAAATAACTCTTTTAGGGGTTGATGAGCCCTAGTTTATTGACATATAAGATTGGGGTTGAAGTGCCCAAATATGTCTATAACACTAAGGGATTATTCCCATTAGAAGATTTGCTTGATTCAAATAATGTAGTTAGAAAACCAAAAATGGGGCCTTTAAGATCAGACATAAAAGAATGCAACCTAGGAACAGATGAAAAAACTAAGCTTATTAAACTATCTAAAGCATTACCTCCAATTGAAAAGCTAAAATACATGATTTTTTTAAGGAATTTCAAGATGTCTTTGCCTGGAGTTATGAAGATCTCAATTCTTATGACACCAGTATTATTCAACATAAGATACCCATCAAAGAAGATCAAAAGTCGTTCAAACAAAAGCTTAGGAGAATTAATCCAGTTCTTATGCCATTAATTCAAAAAGAAGTAAAAAGCATGTACGAGGCACAAATCAAAGCACCTATTAGATATTCAGATTGGGTCTCTAATTTAGTCACCACTAGAAAGAAAACAAGAGAAATCAGACTCTGTGTTTATTTTAGAAATTTGAACAAAGTATCACTAAAGGATAACTATCCCCTCCCTAAAATGGACCATATTCTCTATAGGGTAGTAGGGTCATCCAGAATTTCATTACTTGATGGATTCTCTAGATACAAGCAAATCCTTGTTCAGCTAGAGGATCAAGAAACGACTGCATTTACCACTCCCTAGGGTACTTTCATGTATTTGAAGATGCCTTTTGGATTGATGAATGTTGGAGCAACATTCCAAAGAGCAATGGACATATATTTTTCAAAATAAATCCATGACCTTTTAGTTTTTTACCAAGATGATATCACAATGTTTTCCAAATCAAATAATGAACATCTAGATCATTTGAGAAGAGTTTTTATTAAATGTAGAAAATTTGGCATTTCTTTGAATCCCAAAAAGACAGTCTTTGTGCTAGAAAAAGCAAACTCATGTGACACATAATTTCAAAAGAGGGCATTAGAATTGATTTAGCTAGAATAGAGAGAATCCTAAACATCAACCGCCTTAGGAACATTAAAGAATTACAATCATTCTTAGGTAAAATAAATTTCTCAGAAGATTCATCTCTAACTTAGTAGAACTAATTAGAGAATTGAATAACATGTTAAAGAAAGATTCAATAGTTAAGTGGACAATAGAGGCTAAGCAATCTTTTGAGGCAATAAAAAAGGCCCTTACTAAAACACCAGTCCTCTTGCGAAAGAATGATCAAGGTTATGACCAGTCTATTGCATTCTTTAGAAAATCTTTGAGAGATGCTACATTAAAATATAATATAATGGAAAAACAAGCACTTTCTTTAGTGAAGGCTATTAAAGATTTCAGAGTGTACATTTTATACTCACACATCATTGCATATGTTCCAAATTTAGTAGTAAAGGAAATTCTAACATAGGATGGGCTTGAAGGAAAGAGAGGCAAATGGATTGCGACTATTTTGGAATATGATATTGAAATAAAGCCTGCAAAACTAATCAAAGGCCAAGTTTTAGCTAAAGTCATGGCTGAATTGAAAAGTTAGGCCCTAGATATAAATTTCATTGGTGCTCTAGATGACCAAGAAGAGATGGCGACTCCACAGGTCAGTGAAGATTTTTTAGATTCACCTTGGTATACATACATCATATTTGTTTTACTAAATTTACAAGCTCCTCAAAGTTTATCTAGAACTAAAGGTAGAGTCTTGAAAATGAAATCAATGAAATATTGTATCATAGACAATGCTTTATTTTGGAAATATAATGGTGGAATTTTTTTGAATTGTTTATTAAAATATGAAGCTGACCAAATTATGCAAGAATTTCATGTAGGAGATTATGGAGGACACTTATACTGGAAAACAACTGCTGATAAGATTTTAAGGGCAGGTTTTTACCGGCCCACCCTTTTTGCAGATGTCAGAAAATATGTGACCTCCTATCACAAATGCCAAATATTTGAAGGCAAGAAGAAACTCTTACAATCACATCTCAAACCCATCTCCACAGAAATCCAATTTCAGCAATGGGGTCTAGACTTCATTGGTGATATTCACGCATCATCTTTAGCCCAACATAAATGGATTTTGGTAGCCACTAATTACATTACTAAATGGATTGAATCCATCCCTTCTAGACAAGCCACTGATTCTGGCATCATCTCGTTCCTTGAAAACAATATCCTTTCAAGATTTGGATAACCCCAAAAGCTCATCGCTGATAATGCAGCTGCCTTCAAATACAAGAAAATGGTAGACATTTGTAATAGATATCACATTACCCTTGGCCATTCCACTACATATTACCCTCAAGGCAATGGGCTTACAGAATCCTCAAACAAAATCCTTGTTAATATCATCAAGAAACTGGTAGAAGATAATAAGAAGACCTGGAACAAAAGGTTGGTTAATGCCTTATGGGCAAATAGACTAACTACAAAAATGTCCATTGGTACATCTCCTTATCAACTAGTATATGGAATGGATTTTGTTTTTCCATCCTCTTTAGGGGTACCAGTGATGAAAATGATTGAAGAACTGCAAGTAGAATAAAATGATATCCAAAATAGGATAAATCAAACAATACATTTGCAACAAACTAGGGAAGAAGTCTATGTCAAATGCCAAGTGATCCAAGATAAAATCAAAAAGATTTTTGAAAAGAAAACCAAAGCTGATGATTTTTACATAGGTGACAAAGTACTCAAATGGGGTTATAGAAGAGAAGAAAAGGGTAAACATGGTAAATTTGATTTCCTATGGCAAGGCCCTTATAAAATTTATGGTTACAGAGGTAACAGTGCATTTTTCTTGACGTAGTTAGATGGAACAGATCTACCAGGTGGACTAGTCAATGGTAGAATGCTGAAGCATTGTTTATCCCTAGATTAACATTAGTTCAATTGTTTACTTTGCTCATTGTACATAACATTGCAAAGTTTATATTGGATTGGATGATTATCTTTTGAGGTTAAAGCTCGAAGAGAAGGCCCTAAGCTTTGAAAGTTGTACCATCATATGTATGAATAAAGTAGATCGTAGAAGTAGTTACAAGGCAACCATAGTCAAAGTTTCAAAGGTTATTGATCTTAATGTTCTTGGCATTTCAATAGGAAATGCCATCCCCATGTAGGGTAAGTCCTAAAAGAAAAATCAAAGGACTAAAGGAAAAAGGATAAAAAAGGAAATAAAATATGAACCCCGCCCAAAAAAGATAAAAAATAGATTCTGAAAGTGATGCAAATTCAAATGCCACTATTTTTTTCTTTGCCTTTACAAAATAAGATTGTGTGAAGCTTGTCAAAATGTCACAATCCATGATGATCAAATAGTCTAATCTTGATTCATTCATGCTTTAAATTTCATGTTGGTAGATAGAGAATGAAGATATAGCAAAACTATTCAATATTGGCAGATCAGTAGTTAGGTAGAGAATAATAATGAACTCATCAATTTAATCTCAGCCATTTGAAGTTGTAAGGTTAGAATTGGATAGTTTTATTATCAAAGAAAAAGAAATAAATGGTCAACAAGCTCAAATTCACCCAATAAATGAAGAAAAAATGTTAGGATAAATAGAGGGTAGGTAAAAGAGGTTTTAGAATACGCAAGGTTGCTAGCTCAAATGCACCTTCATCATGCTTGATCCTATGTTTCATGTGCTGGAGGAATTATAAAAGAGAAAGAACATTCACTAAAGCTCATTCACTAATTTCTTCTCATTTCATTAAACTCCTTCCATGAATAAATTATTAATTTCCCTTTATTACCCCTTCATTACTTTTCATTTCCTAATGTTTTTCCCCTTCTTGGTTCCAAAGGACCCTTCCCCTTTTATTTCCCCTTGTAATAACCCTTTCCCTTCATTTTAGCCCCTTTTTCCTTTATTTCACACCTTTCTCTAGACATTACCCTTTAAAAATCATTCCCCCCTTATTTATTTCCCTTTTCCATTTAAAACCCACTAAATCCCCTTATCTTAAGTTTAAGAAGTTAAATGTATCAGGCCCCATTGAAAAACCCTCCTTGATACCCTTTTAACTCAACCCTTATGTTATTTTCTAACCTATAGTCTCACTTTATGTGTTTAACCCACCACATTATTTATCCTTGGGCCCTGCCAACCATACTTCGACTCAGCCTTTGCAACATCGCCACATGATAGACCTCTGATCAACCACCTCCAAATCCAACAACTCATACCCATATTGTGCACTCCCATCATCTGATCTTCAGCATCCCAAAAGCATGCAAGATTCGTGGTTTTTCCTAAGCGCCCTTTTGCTATGTGGTAGCCCCACGTTATATCCTGTGCTCTCAAAAAATACCACCCTCCACTCAAAATCGGTGTGATATGCTATAAAACCGCCTCCCCGCATAAGAGGAAACTGCCCACTGTTCACACATTAACTCTGCACCCAAAAGTTAACCATTGTTGGTTAAAAGCCAAAATACCCCTCTTTTTACCCTTTTCACTATTATTTCATTGCAAACACCTCTGTCGACCAATTCTAAAGCCCAAAAACCCTGCGCAACTATTTCAACCAACTTTATAACCAGAAGATGCTCTAGACTCTAATTTCAAGTAGCACACAAACAATTGAAGCCTCAAAAACCTTCACTGCTACAACAAAACCCTGACTGCACACCAAATCCCCATTTTCCAGGTATTCTTGAAAGAACCAGAACGAACCTCTATTTAATCTCTGCACAATAATTAATAAAAGGTAATTAATTGAATTAATTAAAATCTTTGTAAAACTGAAGAAACCCTTTTCTTCAAGCTATATTCACCTTTCCAACTATTCTGGAAGTCCTGAGCTTACTCCTTAAGCCAGATAAACAATTATTCAATATAATAAACCAAATTATGGCTTCCCAAAGCATTCTAAATTAGAAACCCCTGCAAACCCCTTACCTGGATGTTGACTGCCTCCCATTAGCTGACATCAATTTCCAAATCAAAGACACAGTTTCCCCTAGCCATCTATTGCAAATCCACTGCTAGAGTAAAGACAAATTCCTGAACCAAAACGATGACATTCATCTATGGGAATCAAATCTGCCACATAGTTATTCCCACAGGTATACCAGTTTCTTGAAATCATCCACCTATGCCAACTCTGCTATATCCCAAGCCAAAGAGCCATGGTCTCTCCTAACCAGAAGACATTGTTTACAATCACTACAGAGTCAATAAACCAAATATTGTAGATCTAGTCAAACCCAAATGAAGCCCCATTTTCCATTGAAAACCTACTTGAACTCTACTTGAAGTTGGACCTTCCCAAGAGGACTCAAATCTTTTAGACTTTCGTCCTAGAAGAGTCTCCATACTCCTACAAATAGTCCTCCATATTCTCCCACCATTTTCTCTGAGTGGGCTAGAAAAATTGTTACCATGCTCTCTTGTATTCTCGGATACACCACTGATGAGAATGTAGATGAGTCTATACTTGCTTTCCCCTCTAGTTTTTGTCCAAGAAAGCCTCTAGCTACAATTTTCAATTTTGCCCAGCTCTTGGCAGATGGTATCCATGATCATTTGATCAGATTGCCAAATAAAAGAGTATTCAAATACTATTCATTATTGTTCCACATGTTCCTATATGTCCAATCAGACATCTTTCCAGTCAATATCCAAAAGCTAGACACTAAGGGCCATCCTAGATCTATCATCTTTTAGACACCCTTAATCCAAAAAAGATTCCACTATATTCAACTACAAGGAGTTCATTGATTCATTTGTTTATCTAGTTTTAAATATGTTAAGCAGTAGCACTCAACCTAGGATCAGTGATAAGATAAAGAGAGGTTTGCATGTATCTAAAAATAGTAGAATAGGAGACTGGTATCTATACTAGGACCACACTGAAATCAGGATATATGGATTCCATCTCACTCCCTATAAGCTGCCCAGATATCTCCCCATGAGAATATTTGCATTAGAATATATGAGGAAAATTATAAATTCAGATGATATAAATATTGTATGACCTAGGAAGAAAACACAATTCAAGATAAAAAAAAACTAGTTGGGTTCTTTTATCTGTAATAATAGGGAGGTTGGAGAAGAAGAAAAGAAGTGTTTACAGGAAATGAAGTTCAGTAGCAATTTCATGTGGCAATATGACCCTTTAGGTGTCATAACTTAGAATCAAATTCAAATTGAGTTCTTTTGTGCATGACTCTAGACCGGACATTGAGCAATTTGCCAGCCAGTCAGAATGGTTGGAAAATACCTTGATAGATATGGAGAAACATATGGATACAAGTTCCATTCTACATACTCCAGCCCTACGGGATAGGAATGTAAAAAGGACTAGGGAAGAAGGTTCTTTCTCAAATATAGATACAACACATGACAGATTTGAAATCATGTATAGGAAGAAGCCCAAGCTAAATCCTATCAGTGAGCAAGAAGAGATAGTTGAGACAGTTAAGACACTTCAAATTATGGATACATATACAAGGGTCATAGAGAGCCAACTCTGAGCATTAGGAAGGCTAGATCCTAATCTCAAAAGTAGGTTTATGGTTACCTCTATTATTTCTTTCATGACAACCCTAGGGAAAATTTAGAGAGATAACACATCCATTGGACTTCAACTTTACATTACATTAAGTTACAACAAATATGGCCCATGATGGTGATGTGGCCTTGACAACTCATGACACAAATTGACACGACACTGATGAGATGTATTGGCTAGTTGTGGTGTCCATGTCAAGTTGGTGCATTACTAAGTGATGGATGTACTCTCAGGTGTACTTTGTCTTCTCCTCCACATGGCTTGGTGATGCGGGATCTTCAATGGTATTGGTCTTGTAAGATGGTTCCCTGCATGTATTCCTTTCGATTGCTTATTGATTTTCTTTTTTCATCCATCCAACTGCAAGTAAGTCTTCTAGCATGTTCACTCCTTCTTCATCACGTTTGTCATCTCGCCATGATATATCAGTGTAACTATTCCTACAATTCACTCATGATGGAACGACATCTAATCCAAAACCTCCTAGTCTTGCATGATGCACTGTTTTCTATGTTTTGATCCTAGGATAGATGACAAGCTAGGAGAGTGCCCAACAACTATGAAGTGTGCAGTTCCAAGTGATAGGGAGGGAGGACTACTCACTGAGATTGCACAGAGTGAAACTTAGGCTTGAACAAGGGACTTCAGGGCATATTTTTCACTATTCGGGAAAACTACGCAAAGACCACTAGGAGGAAGAATTATGCAGTTAAGGACATGAGTGACAACTACAAGGTGAAACCCTGAGGAACACCTTTGTTTATCTTCTAAGAGGAAGACAAGGTAGGACAATAGAGGGACCAAAAGATAGGTTTGCGCAGTTTTTTAGAGCAGTGAGTCTCAACTTAGGGAGGTCACTAGGAGGACATTTCTATGCAATTTATGGGAGCAATGCAGGCTTAGGTCTTTGGGCAATACTAGGTTCCAGAAAGTAGGAGGGAGGCTTGGTGTCTGTTGTTACAGAGTGCACAGTTCATATAGGTTATGACAAAGTCTCTACATAGTTCTGTGAAGGGAGACATGTTGCTCACTTCTGGGATTGCACAGTATAATGGACATGGAGGACAACCTCAAGAACTATAGAGTTCCAGGAGACAGAGAAGCACCATTGAGGGCTATTACTACGTAGTGCAGCTCAGTCAGGGTTTAGTGAAGTGGAGTTTGTCCATCAAGAGATTTTCAAGAAAATGGCTAAGTGCGACAAGCCAATGAACTTGTGAGGGCCCGACATTGTGATCACACACTTAGCATACTTTGACAACATGACAACACTAACTACGGGGAAAACATACCAAATCATGACCCTCTGTGGGGTTGTCTAGAGCTAAAAGTGACAAGTGAAACACATGGGATAGACATTTGGATGACCATGATGAAACTTGTGCGACAATGCTTACAATTTTGTGTGAGAGTGTGACAGGTGTTCACATAGCTAAGACAACCAAAACACACCAAGACAAACCTTTGAAATGACCAGAACAATATTACAAGCATGACAAATAAATCAACATGCGAAAATATGATAGTTGGTTAAGCAAGGAAAATGGTGAAAAGACTCTAATAGAGCTCAAGGAATGAGCTCGAGTGTTTGCAACCATCAAAGGAAAAACCAAGGAAGGCTCCAAAATTTGAGTGCAAGCCAAAATTTTGGATGGTGTTGCAACCACTCACTCACTTCTGGGATTTTGTAGTACAATTGACCCAGAGGACAACCTCAAGCACTCTATAGTTCCAGGAGATAGAGAAGCACCATTGAGGGTTGATAATACGCATTGCAGTTCAGCAAGGGTTCAGTGAAGTGGAGTTGGTTCGTCAAGAGATTTTCAAGAAAATGGCTAAGTGTGAGAAACCAGTGAACTTGTGAGGACACAACATCGTAATCACACACTTAGCATAGTTTGACAACATGATGACAATAACTATCAGGACAACATAGAAAATCATGACCCTCTGTGGGGTTGTCTAGAGCTGAAAGCGACAAGTGAAACACATGGGATAGACATTTGGACGACTGTGATGAAACTTTGCAACAATGCTTACAATTTTGTGTGAGAGTGTGATGGGTGTTCACATAGCTACGACAATCGAAACACACCAAGACAAACCTTCGAAATGACCAGAAAAATATTGCAAGCATGACAAAGAAATCAACATGCCAAAAGACGATAGTTGGTTAAGCAAGGAAAATGGTGAAAAGACTCTGATAGAGCTCAAGGAATGAGCTCAAGTGTTTGCAACCATCAAAGCGAAAACCAAGGAAGGCTCCAAAATTTGAGTGCAAGTCAAAATTCTAGAGGGTGTTGCAACCACTACAACAGACCTATAAAGCCCTCTTTCAAGAGTTTCGAGATGTTTTTTCTTGGATCTATGAAGAAATACCTGGTATTAACCCAAATATAGTGGTGCATGGAATTAAAATGTATCCTAATTCTAAACTAGACTGGCATCGCTTCCATTTGGTCCATCCCAATAAGGTCGTTGTGATAAAGACTGATGTTGAAAAAATTCTTCGTGATGGTTTCTTCTACCCCATTCCTTTGACCAATTGGGTGTCAAATATTGTCCCTGTCATGAAGAAACAAGGGAGACTCTGTGTATGTGTCGATTATCGTGATTTAAATTACACTTGTTCAAATGACAATTATCCAACCACATTCATCGACTAGATTGTTTATGATTGTGCCAGATGTGAAATATATTCGTTCATGTATCGTTTCTCTGGATGTAATCAAATAACGATTATCTTATTAGATCAACCTAAAAATATGTTTATCTATCCTTAGGGTACATTCACCTACCAGAAACTCCCATTTCATTTAAAGAATGTCGGGGCCACATGATCAGGGGCTCATGTCCCAAGTGTCGAAAAATGCTCAAAATTTAAAGTGCTCAAAATTGTCTCAAACTTGAACTACCGAATAGAGCTCATCCTCCCGATTCCAGCGCCACAAACGGTTCGAAAAACGGTCGCAGTATGTGAAAGTTATGGCAAAAACAAAATTGCCCAGTGACCCTTAATTTTTGAATTTAAAAACAAAACTAAAAAAATAATATTCCACGGAATATTCCTTGGAATATTCCATGGAATATTCTGTTGGGACAGACCAATCAGAGGCTTCCATGTGGCAAGCCCAAAGGCCACCACGTGGCCCCAAGCTAACGTAAGCAAGGTTGGGCATATATGTAATGGGCAGTGCCGCAAACGGTTCGAAAAACAGTGGTCGTATCTGAAAGTTATGGCGAAAACAAAATTGCCCAATGACCCTTAATTTTTGAATTTTCAAAAAAAATAAAAAAAGAATATTCCATGGAATATTCCTTTGAATATTCCATGGAATATTCTGTTGGGACGGACCAATCAGAGGCTGCCATGTGGCAAGCCCAGAGGCCGCCACGTGGCCCCAAGCTGACGTAAGGAAGGTTGGGCATATGTGTAATGGGCACAGTTCAAAATGGGGTGGCGGTGAGGTTCGATCCCACAACCTCTCACTCACTAATTACATGACTTACCATTAGACCATGGGGGCCAGACTTGTCAAAAGGGCGAATGTTAATTCTCATAAAATTTAAATTTGAATGGGTGGGAAAATTTGGGGGGCCAGCCCTCCCACGCCATATGACCACGCCCCGGGAACCAAGGGCCAACTAACCACCGGGCACGCAATCCGAGGAAAACCGCCAAGCCGTCCAACTGGTCACATGCAAAATTTTAGCCGGCAATTAAGGCGAATTTGGCTGTGGCGCCAAATTTGGTAGTCCTGCCATAATTGGCAGAGCTCCACTAAAGTTAGCTGGAGTCCTTTTAGGGGAAACTGGTAGTTATCATTAAATGGCCATAACTTTGGCTAGGAAAGGCGGTTTTGGACGTTTTGTTTTTTGATTTTGAGTATTTTGGATGTTCTGAAGCCATTGGCATAGCTCGTTCAGCCATCAGAGGTCATTTACATAGGTCTTGGAGCCATGGAAGTTCTAGGAGCCACCAGGGCCCAGTATTGTGAGAACTGTTTCAGGTTGCAGGTATCCATTGGAGGTGAACCAGCAGTCAATCCTGAAGGATTCATGTGTTATGAATCCAATTTTACAGTCTATTTCACCCGTAGATACTTCTATTTAGCTGTAAATTCATTTTGAGCTTTTAATTAAAACGAGGACTGACCCATTTGGGAGCCTTGGACCGAGCAGACGTCGCCCAGGAGGGGTGAACTGCTTCATCAACTTCTTTTGCATCTGTGGTTGATTTATTTTGCAGAACAAATTCGTTTTAATGTGTTAAACGGTAAAAGGAAATATCTCTGCTATGCTTGAATGGATCATGAACAGCAAAAAACTTCATTTGTTTCTTTACTGCAAGACATGGGAATGTTTAAACATGTTTACTACTGAATTGAATACCTTGCAAACCTTTTTCAAGTAGTTTCAAATTCAAATCAAGTTGGTATCAGAGTTATGTTGTTGTTTCTTTGTATTAAAACCAGTCAAATAAGCTATAAACAAAGCCTAAAACGAGCTAGGAAGCCTTCGAAATGCTCTTGTTATACAATTGCAAAGTAGATAAATGCTCTTTCACTCAATCTCTGGTGTAGTTGTCTTTTGATTGTTTTTGTGCAAAGATCTTCTAACTGACTTGCAAGTATTGATGCTTACCAGGTTGAAACTTAAAAGAGGGGAAGGAAATTTGACTAGAGAACGAGAGAATCCTCAGTCAAGAAGGAAGGTCGGAGAGCCATCACCTTCACCTTCAATTTCACCCTCAAGAGTCTCAGCAGAAGCTTCAAGAATGTCTGAACATGAAGGAGAAATTCCTCAAGACACGGATCCAAGAGAAGAAGAAAGAGTCTTCAGAAAGGCTTTCTTGGACCTGACTAAAATGGTGAGGATATTGTACCAAAAAAGAAATGAGAAATTGGCTGGAGAAGGGTCCAAACATCCACTTGAAGGAGAGGGTTCCTCAGGAGGTAAGAAGGATGATGATCATTCCAAGAAAGGACATGGAGGTAATGGTGATCCACCACCCCCATCGTCACATCCTTCCTCTTCATCCTCGCCTTCTTCTTCTATGCATAAACATAGATCCTCTGGAAAAATTCCTTTTTTGAAGCTTGATGTAAAATTTGAATTGCCTATGTTTAATGGTGAGGTGAATGCAAAAAAGCTTGACAACTGGATTAGGCAGTTGGAAGTTTACTTGAGGATCTAGAATATGCATGATGATGCCACAAAGATTGAGTTGGCTTCTTTGAGAATGGATGGAGCAGCATTGGTCTGGTGGGAGGCCAAGACCAAAGAGGAGATCAAGAAATTTGGTAAGGTTACCTTAACATGGATTGATTTTCTGTTAGCCATTAAAAAACAATTTTATCCTCTTGCTCACACGCAGAAAGCCATTATGAACTGGAAAAATTTCAGACAACTTAAGGGTTAGAGTGTCCAAGACTACACCCAAGAATTCAGGAGAAGAGCTCTCTTGTTAGGGGTAGATTTACAGACCCAGGAAACCTTGCTGAAATATATTGGTGGCTTGCATAGCTACCTTAGACACACCATTTTGATGTTTAACCCTACTAACCTCGATGAGGTTTGTGTCCAAGCTACCCATTTAGAGGCAAGGGGCAAAAACACATTTGAAGAGGGTAGAAACAAGCTTGCCAAGGGGAAAAACAAAGAGAAAACCTCCAAGGGAAAGGGCAAAAAGAATGCATCTGTCAAACAGGAGAGTGAGAAAGTGATCTGTAAACACTGTTCTAAACCAGGCCATGAGGAGAAAAACTATTGGAAATTACATGCTGAAAAAAGGCCTCAATTTAACAAATCCAAAGGGAAACAGAAAACTGCTGCTACTACATCTACACCACAAGATTTAGGGATGATTTAGGTGATGAAATCAAAATTACAGCCATGGGTTTGAAAAACTTGAAGGGAAAAGAAATGGAAATTCAAGCCAGCACTAGTACCTCAAACTGTCATGTACAAGCTCCTAATGAGGAAGAAAGAATTGAATTGTTTCATGTGAGGGTGATTTCAAAACATACTAAGATGGACACACTTTTTGATAGTGGGTCACAAGCAAATCTTATATCAGAAGACTTGGTCAAGTAGCTTAGACTTGAGACCATTCCACATCCGAAGCCATATCCACTTGGATGGATTTGCAAGGATGCAAATTTACAAGTTTCAAGAAAGTGCACATTGCGCTTTGCAATCACTACACATTTTATTGACACAGTTGAACTTGATGTGGTACCTTTTGATATAGCAAGAATTGTTTTGGGAAGTCCTTACTTGTTTGACAGGAAAGCTATCTTTCATCACCATGAAAACAAATATCATCTTTTCAAAGATGGCAAGGAGTTCATTGTTAGAGCTCATCGCAAGAAGAAAAATATAGCGATGGTGAATGCAGGACAGGTAAAAAGGCTGGTCAATTCAAGTAAGAATTTTGTTCTTCTTATGATTAAGCCCAAGGTTGATGTGAATCATGAGTCATTTGACAATTGTGATCCAAAACTTAAATCAAATCTGTATGATGTAGTTGATGTATATCATGAGATATTTCAGGAGCCAATAGGTTTGAGTCCTAAGAGGGAGATTCAGCATGAAATCCATTTGCATCCAGATTGTCCTCTTCCAAACATAGGCATGTACCGCATGTCTATTATGGAGAATGCTGAAATAAAGAAGAAAATCAAGGACTTGTTGGACAAGGGTTTCATAAGGCCAATTACTTCGCCTTGTGGGTCACCGATTGTACTGATTCCAAAGAAAGATGGCACTTGGCGGATGTGTGTTGATTTCAAGACCTTGAACAAGATAACCGTAAAGAATCGTTACCCACTTCCAAGGATAGATGATTTGTTAGACCAGCTGAAAGATGCTCGATATTTCACTAAGTTAGACTTGCGCAGTGGATATCATCAAGTAAGAATTGAAGAAAGTGACATTTGGAAGATAGCATTTAAAACCAAACAAGGACTCTTTGAATGGCTTGTGATGCCGTTTGGTTTGTGCAATGCACCTGCAACTTTCATGCGAGTAATGGATGATGTCTTGCATCCTTTTCTTGATGATTTCATTATTGTCTACTTAGATGACATCTTAATTTTCAGCAAGTCTAGAGAAGATCATGTCATGCATGTTAAGAAAGTACTTGATGTTTTGAAGAAGAATCAGTTATTTCTTAAAATGTCAAAGTGTGAATTTGGAAAGACTTCTTTGGTTTATTTGGGACACATAGTAGGAGGAGGTGCTTTGAGAATTGATCCTACTAAGATTGAGGCTATTGTGAAGTGGCCTACTCTCATATCCATTACAGAGGTAAGAAGTTTTTTGGGTGCAGCTCAATATTGGAGGAAGTTCATCTCTAACTTCTCTTCTATAGCAGCTCCTATGCATGCAGTAACAAGTGTGAAGCGTGCTTTCCAATGGGGAGGCAAGTAGCAAAAATCTTTCGAATCTTTGAAAGAGAAGATTAGTTCAGCTCCGGTCCTTGCATTACCAGATTTGAGACAGCCATTTGAGATACAAACCGATGCTAGTGATTATTACATGGGTGCAGTTCTTCTACAGCATGGTAAGCCTATTGCTTTTCATTCTGAAACTTTTAATGGTGTTGTTGTAAATTATCCTACCTATGATAAGGAGTTGCATGCATTGGTACAAAGCGTCAAAAAGTGGAAACACTATTTGATGGGCAAAGAAACTCTTATACATACTGACCATCAGCCCTTATAGTACTTACAATCACAAAGCAAGTTACAACAGTCACGACACTTCAGATGGATGGGCTTCTTGCAACAGTTCCATTTGGTAATAAGGTACAAGAAAGGAACTCTGAATAAAGTTGTTGATATGCTTTCAAGGCCTATTATTGGTGTTGTTACTTTACTTAAGAATGATTCCATGTACATGATAGTTACATAGAATAGTATGCATCTGATGATGACTTTAAAGATGTGTATGCTAACTTGAGTAAAGGGAATCATGTAGAGGAAAATGACTATCACATGCATAACAATTTTCTATTTCATTTGGGAAAGTTGTGTATACCACAGGGGGAGAGAATAAATGTCATAAGAGAAGCTCATTCTTCTCTTATTGCTGGCCATTTTGGTGTAAGCAAAACAGTTGCACATCTACAGAGGTATTGCTATTGGCCTCACATGGTAGATTTTGTTTCAAGCTTCATAAGAGGTTGTTCATTATGTGCTACAAGCAAGCCTAGTAATAAGAAGCTTGGCTTGTATACTCCTTTGCCAGTACCTTCTAGACCATGGGAGAGCATCTCTATGGATTTTGTAGGAGGTTTGCCAAAATATAGAAAGAAACATGATTATTTATATGTAGTAGTTGATTGTTTCAGCAAAATGTGTATACTTAAGCCTTGTAAGAAAACTATAACTGCTGAATTATTTTTTCATCATGTATGGATTCACTTTGGTTTGCCTACTTCCATTATTAGTGACAGGGATTCCAGACTTGTGGCAAATTTTTGGTCCAACCTATGGGAGATGATGGACACAAAGTTGAAGAAAAGTACTGCTTTCCATCTGCAAACAGATGGACAAACCGAAGTTGTGAATAGAACCATTGTGCACCTCTTGAGAGGATATTGCAGCAAGCATCCCAAGCTTTGGTATGAACATTTGCACTACATACAACATGCTTACAACCGTGCCAAGCACTCTTCCACAAACACCTCACCGTTTGAAGCTTGTTTTGGTTACTTGCCAAAATCACCTCTTGATTTCATTCTTGAGAAAGATGTCGCCATTGAGGGACATAGTGGTATTGACAAAGCTCGTTCATTCATTGAAATAATTCAGCAAATACATCAGCAAATTCAAGAACAGCTTGAGAAGAGTCAAGGCAAGTACAAGGAAAGACACGGCAAGCATAGAGTCGATCACAAGTTTCAAGAAGGGGATGAGGTATGGCTGTACATTAGTAAGGAAAGGATGCAAGGAGAAGGTAAAGAGCTGAAGCCTATTCATTATGGTCCATTCAAAATCCTCAAGAAGGTTGGAAATAATGCTTTTCAATTAGATTTTCCTTCCTACATGCAAATGTATTCTCTTGTTAATGTGGAGAACTTACGTTTGTGTGAACCTCCTTTGATCATTGATCATGAAAGCAATGTTCAGCTGCCATCTATAGAAGATTTCTCACCAGAATTCTTATATGAGCTAAAAGAAGATACAATCCTTGACAGAAGGACACGCACTTCAAGGAGGGGCAATGTAGATTATGTTCGGGTTGGTTTCAAAGGCAGCAAACTGAACAAGGCAAAGTGGATGGAGGTGGACAGAGTGAGGGTGCTATACCCTCACCTATTTAACAGGTAGTTGAAGGATTTTGGGGTCCAAAAGCTTCCCAATGGGGAGGCGTGATTAGGGGCTCATGTCCCAAGTGTCATAAAATGCTCAAAAATGAAAGTGATCAGAACTAACTCAAACCTAAACGAATGGATAGATCTTTTCCTCCTAATTCTGATGCCACAAACGGTTCAAAAAATGGTCACCGTATGAGAAAGTTATGACAAAAACAAAATCGCACAAAACCGTGGGCCAAGACCCTTAACCGCCAGGCACGAAATCCAATGCAAACCACCAGCGGAGATTTGCAGTCACATGCGGGTAATTAACTAACACTTAGGATTTGGTGGAGATTTTGGCGAAGGCAGTGATTTTGGCGGACCTGCCATAATTGGTGGAGTTAACTGGACTCCAACTAAAGTTAGTTGGAGTGTTTCTAGGCATAACTGGAGGAAAACTTTAATGGGCCATAACTTTGGCTAGGAAAGTCTGTTTTGGACGAATTGTTTTTTTAGAGGTATTTTCGACCTTCTGAAGCCATTGGCACAATTTTGACAGCCATCTGAGGTCATTTGCAGAGGTTTTGGAGCCGTGGAAGTTCTAGGAGCCACTAGGGCCCAGTATTGTGAGAACTGTATAGGGTTGCAATTATCCCTTGGAGGTGAACTAGTAGTCAATCCTGAAGGATTCAAGTGTTCTAAATCCGTTTTTACAGTCTATTCCACCTGTAGATACTTTTATTCAGCTGTATATTCATTTTGAGCATTTAATTAAAATGAGGACAGGCCCATTTGGGAGCCTTGGACCCAGCAGACGTAGCCCAGGAGGGGTGAACTGCTTTATAAACTTCTTTTGCATATGTGGTTGATTTATTTTGCAGAACAAATTCATTTTAGTGTGTTAAACAATAAAAGGAAATAATTCTGCTATACTTAAATGGGTCATGAACAACTGAAAATTTCATTTGTTTTTTTACTGCAAGACCTGCACATCTTTTAAACATGTTTATTACTGAATTGAATACCTTGCAAACCATTTACAAGTAGTTTCAAATTCAGATCATATATACTCTGTATCTCTTGTATCTCCTTATTTTTATCTCCTATAACTCATACAAAAAGTGGGTTAATAGTGGACATGTAGCATCAAGCTCCACTCCTTTTAATCCAAAGTTCTACATGCAAACCTTTGTGTCACTTGAACCACAAAGCCTTTGCTATAGAGTGTGGAGTTAACACCTACATTTGCATGAAAAAAGTTACACATACCTTTTGACTTGGTTTTTTCACCTTTTGTCCATTCTTTGTGTGGAGTCTGGGACAACAAGATCTACATACTTTTTTTCCATACCTCTATGTGAGTGTAACTTTGCACATTTTCTTTGCTTCAACCAATACCAAAAGAGTTTGTGAGCTTCTTTCAAGGCATGAATACATGCTTCAATCATGGGAATTAGCAAAGTTTCTAAAGAAAAAAATAACCATGGAGTTAACCTTTGTCAATTAAAATATGTTAGGATTCTATTGAGATTTTTTTAGAGATAATTATTAACTGGACCTCTACTTTTCCCTTTTTCTTAATGTAAACGACATCTCTTATTACATTTCTAATCAAGACATTTACATCAAATACTGGATCAAAGGGCCAAGGACTTTTCATAAATGCTTCCTTGTCCAGTAGAAGAACAAATGGTTAGCATGTTAGCTTGGCTCCAATTTCTTGGGAATTAATAATTATTCTGAAAAATGGCTACTCTTGTTTGAATCTAGAACTATGTTTCAGCTTTGAAAATGGATTTTCCTCCAAATTTATCTTGGAAAGGTCCTTATTAAAGGATTCTCTATATCTCCTCCACTAGAATGAATGGCTTGTATGTTGAAAAGTATATCAGAGTTCCCTTTTGAAAAGCCTGATCATCCCATTGTCACCAAGAACTCCTCCTTTTCCCCAAATTGAACCCAAAACAACATTGAGTACTTAATTATGATCCAACCTGAGAAATTTTGATTGACACTGCAACTCAAGCGCTATTCAATTTAAAGTGCACTAATAGGATTCATCATTCTTTCATTGAATAAGTATATTGTTTTTTAATTTGTCATTTGTGCTTGTAGTATGTGATACTGACCTTGTTTCACGTGAAAGGGTTTTTATTCTTGGACTATGACAATGCTAGTAAGATTTAGGCCTTTTGTAGTATTTGTACCCCATGATCATTTTTGCAAGATGTATGTCCCGTGTGGAAAGAAAGAATCATTTAGTTATTACATCCTAAACTAAAGCATTGTTTCTTTTATTAGGTGCCATGTAACGTCCTCTACAAATTTAGGACAAATGGGACGTAATATCCTATCCATCCCCATAGGCTATAGTCCTCCATAAAGGGGAAAAACCCCCAAACTACCCATTGTTGGGTAATGTTTGGGGAAATTGGGCTAAAAAAACCCAAATTTTGGTTTGGAGTAAGGTATACTCAATGACTTAAGAATGTGAAACCGCTCTCAAAAATCTATAAATAAAGAAGGATTGAAATCATTTTGGATCACCAAGTGTGGATTAATTCATTTGTTCTTGAGAATTAGGTCTAACAATTTTTTACCCCTTCTATCTCTTGTCAATTTTGGTGGTGAAAGATTTGACCCTAGTTGACATTCCCTTATTATCTCTCTATTTGGGCACAAGGGTCTTTGGCTGGTCAACGAATTTGGTTGGATATTGGTCTCTTGTCTTTTTCTGGGTACAAGATTTCTGTTAAAGGTGGATGAATTGGGAGGATAGTGCAATATAGCTTAGTTTTGTTTGGCATAAACCTCTCTTGAAGGAAGCAACAAAGTTTTTGAGTCCTTAATATCTTGTTTTGGGCAAAGCACTTACCTAAGGCAGTGGATTTGTTTCTGGCACCTGGAGTGGTGAAACACTTTGCTTTATTTAGTTTTTGCATGCACAGTTAAAAGAGTACTTCCCTAGTTATTAATTCTCGGCCTTAGCTAAGGAAGCATGTTTGCATATCTCATATCATATTCAATAGAGGCAAACTTTAATTTTCTTATCTATCCATGCAAGGAAGGTGCATTAGGATTAGGGGTTAAGAAAGTTGAGACATTGTTGTACATGTTTCTAGATTCATTGTACCTTCTAGATTAAAGGAAAAGTGAATAGTAGTGTCTGAAATTTTTAGTTATTTCCTGTTTCAAATAGTAATAAATAGTGTTGTGATTTGAGTTTCAAATTTGTGTACTTTCTGTTACTTTCTTCAGTGGCATGTGCTTCCCTATTCAAAACAAGGGGTTTTTCTGCAATATCTAGCCTCCAAATATTCTCCAATGCAAACTAAATATCAAATCATGCCCTCATACTCCAAATCATCTAAGCCATCACCCTAGAGAAGCTCCAAAGTAGACCAATGAGCTTTGATAGGACAACTCCAACCCTATGTCACCATACAAGTGTTGACATCACTACTACAAAAATTACTCTGAAGTGTTGCATCCTACACCAATTCCTATGATGGATGCCCAAATGGGTTCTAGAACAAGGCTCAACCTTCATTGCCACATTTTAGACTTTTCAAAGGGATCAGTCCCTTTAAACCATACCGATTTTTATACTTTCACAATTTGGCCTTGTTCCTATCAATTTTATATTTTGTATTGGAAAGTCAGTCCTATTTTACCTGTTTATTAACTTTAGGAACAATTATAGGTCAGGTCCAACAAAATGTCAACAAATTTGTAGGTTAGGTTGGCATTTCTCCAAATACTATCACACATGTATATATAATCACACATTTTCCTTTCTAGATCTTGATTGGTTGAAAAAAAGGTTCGCTACCTGTGTAATTTTGTCCCATACCTCCACATAAGCACTCATAGATAACAATATTCTTAATTCTTCATTTGTGTGCACAGTAAGGTCCCTTTTGGTTTCTATTTTTGATGGAGCAACCTTTGACAATACACCTTTTACCACATAGATGTTGTTGTTGGATAGAAATCTCTAGAGGAGTCTTACACCAGACATATAAATGAATATTGTATACCACAATAATAATTGTTAACATAAGAAGATGTGGCAGACCCTAAACTCTGTGCATTCAATCCATTACTTTTTCTTTCATGGCAGGTTTTATTCTGCATAGTAGATATGTTGTGGCACTTGAGTGTGTTCGCATAAAAAATTATAAGGCCAAACTCTGATTCTCATGTGTCATGGAAATTCAACATATGCCTTGTTCACCTAATAACTACTTGTAACTCATATTAGGGTACTCATGTATAATCTCAACTCATCCCACTTAACAAGTTACCAAGACAAGGATCATCACATCCAACCTTGGTCTAAAACAACTAAGCAACACAATTTAAATCTTGACATGTCATAGCACCTGACATGTCTTAGAATGCCTTGGCAGTATGTGGCATGCATTAACATCCCCTACATTCCTTGGCATGCTTTGACACTCCCTAGCATACTGTGGCACTTTCTGACATGCCTTGGTATTTTAGCATACCTTGGGATTCCCTAGCATATAACCTTGTCACTCCCTCCTTAACACACCTAGAACTCATTGAAACTCCCTCTCACACACTCTTACTCATTCATTTCCATGCATTTTGACCTAGTGCTTCCTTATGTTTCCTTGACACCCCTTAACACTCCTTAGCTCACCCTAGCACCTGACACATCTTGGCCTACCGCCTTAACGCTCGAGCATTTCTTGGCACTACATAGTATACCTTATCACTCTCTCCTTAGCACACCTAGAGATCACTGACACTCTTGGTCACAAACTCTTATTCATTAATTTCCATGCATTTTTACCTAGTGCGCCTTTGTGTTTCCCTAGCACTCCTTATCACTCCTTGACACATGTTGTTACACCCTCGCACTTATGATATCTTGGAATGTTGCCCTAACCTCTAGCATGCCTTAACACTGCCTAGCATACATGGTCAATTTGTCCTTAGCACACCTAGAACTCATTGAAACCTGTAATCACAAACCCTTATTTATTCATTTCCATTCATTTTGACATAGTTATCCCTTGTGTTTCCTTGGCACTCCCAGCTAACACTTCCTTGCACGCATTGGCACATCTTGGCCGCATGTCGCCCTAGAACTCTAACATTCCTTAGCATTGACAAGGATTCCTTGTAACTCCTCCTTAACGCACTTGCAAATCACTGACACTCCATGCCACACACTCTTATTCCTTCATTTCCATGCATTATGACCTAGTGCTCCATTATGTTTCCATAGCACTCCCTAACACTCCTTGGAACACATTGGCACTCCATGGAACTTGTCACATCTTAGTAGGCTTTCTTGGCACTCTATCGTCTATTGGCATTGCTTATCATACGTTGTCACTCCCTCCTTAGCACACCTATAACTTGTTAACACTTCCTATCACATACACACAATCATTCATTTACAAGTAATTGAAACGAGTCCTCCCTTGTGTTTCATTGGCAATCCCTAGCATGTGTTGGCGCCACATCCTAGAACCTAGCACGCATTGGCATGCCTTTGCACTTGGCATGTCTTGACATGCCTAACATTCCTTGGAACTTTATAACATGTGCTAACACTTCCTGAAATTCCCTACACACCTTGGCACTCCCTAGTTTTCAAGCCCTCATAGATAACCTTACTTTTTTTGTGACTTGGGAACCCAACCAAGTCATTGAAAAAATAGTGTTGTGCCTAGACCAAAGTCTCCCTTTGTCTCAAATTGATTTTTCCATCCTCTTATCACAATCGTAGGATTTCCTCCTACAAGTCCTAATATGAAATTCTCCTAACACACTTCTTCCATGGGACACCTAGAATTCACTGACACTCCCTGGCATAATCTCTTATTCATTCCTTTCCATGCACTTTGACCTAGTTCTCCCTTGTGATTCCCTGACACTCCCAAACACTCTTGAAATGCATTGAAACTATCTAGCATAGGTCAACACACCTTTTCATTCCTTGGCACGCCATGGCACTCCTTAATTATCATTTCCTCATAACTACCCTTATTTTATTGTAGACTTAGGAATCCAACCAAGTCCTGCCTTGACTACAACAACTTTACCAAGTTACATTTACTACAACTAGACTATGCCTTGTTCCCCTAATGGACTATAAATCATCTTAGGCTTCTCATGTCCAATCTTAACTCATCCCACTTAACAAGTTAGCAAGTGAAGGCTCACATCCAACTGTGCCCATAAAACAACTAAGAAACATAGTTTACATCTTCACATGCCATAAAATTTGGCACATATAACAATCCATTGGCACTACATGGCACACATTATCATCCCCTACATTCCTTGGCATGATTTTTCACTCCCTAACAGAATCTACCACTCCTTAACATGCCTGGACACTCTAGCATGCTTTGGCACTGCCTAGCATATACCCTTGGCACTCCCTCCTTAACACAATTGGAACTTGTTGACACTCCTTATCACACACTCTTATCCATTCATTTCCATGCAATTTGAACTAGTTCTCCCTTGTGTTCTCGTGGCACTCCTTGACACACATTGGCACGCCCTAAGACTTGGCACATCTTGGCATGTCACCTTGGTACTCTAGCATTAATTTGAAATACCTAGCATACCTTGTCACTCCCTCCTTAGCACACCTAGAATTCACTGACAATCCCTGTCACACACTCTTATTCATTCATTTCCATGCATTTGAAACTAGTGCTCCCTTGTTTTTCCCTGACACTCCATAACTCTCCCTGGCTTGCATTGGCACACCTTAGCACCTAGGACATCTTGTCATGTTTCCCTGGCCTCTAGAATGCCTTAGCACTACCTAGCATACCTTGTCACTCCCTCCTTAGAACACCCTGAAATCAGTGACACTTCATGTCACAAACTCTTAATCATTCATTTGCATGCATTATTTTCACCTAGTGCTCCCTTGTGTTTCCATAATGCTCCCTAACACTTCCTAGCACTATTTGGCACACCTTGGAACCTGGGACATATTGGTTGCATGTCACTCTGGTATGCTATAATGACTTAGCATTGCTTAGCATACCATGTCACTCCTCTCTTACCACACCTGGAACTCATTGACACTCCATATCACACACTCTTATTCATTCATTTCCATGCATTTTGACCTGGTTCTCCAGTGTGTTTCCCTAGCACTCATTAACACTCAACACACATTAACACACCTAACTACAATGAGTTTCATTAACAGTCAATCCAAAAACCCTTCCAAAATCTAGCTAGTTACTTATTCTTCACTAAGATATTATCGTTAAGTTTATTGTATAGTGTTCAGTGTGAAAATATTACTAGGTGTTTTTATCGCATTACTTGGAAGGTGGCTAAGCCACAAGCATGACGGTAAGGTTCTTGAATCTTGGATTGTAAAACTAACCAACAATTATATGACTATAAGATATTTTGGAAATTGTAGTTCTCTAAAGAGATTCATGGTAGTGATTTTCCCATTGGGCTAGACCTAAGAACTTGATCGTTAATTAGATGTAGAGAAGTGGTAGTTTAATGGTGTAAATGTCAAATGTACAGTTCAACAACATGATGGAGGCTTACCTCTGACATCAAAATTTAGTTTTTTATCTTCGTGGTGAAAACCCCACAATGTCCAAGTGTGACACCCTCCTTGCAACAACACCCTTTGAATAGTTACCCACTGACTTCCTTGCCTTTGATTGCCCTCTCCTCATCTTGTTCACTCTCAGTTCCTTCTCCCTTACTCTCCTCTCACTGTTCTCTTTTGCTTCCTATTCTTCTTATCCCAATTTCTCTTGTCTTTCTACTTCTCACTCCATCCTTCTAGTTAGTTAGGGCTTGGCTAACTAGATTTTCCCTTTCCTTCCATTTGGCCTCCCATTTTCTCCCTATCTATCATTTTACCTCTTCCTAGGTCCGTTCTACAATCAACAAGGTGTGAGGGAGGAGAAAAATCCATTCATGTGTGATAATAGGTTGCAAAATCTCTCCCCACCCTCATTGACTGCATCAAGGCTTGTAAATATTATGCCTATGAGTGTCTGTGAGTCTCTTCTTAGTTCTTGGGTCAAATTATTTTTACTCTTTCAACTATATGGGTCGAGCTATATGATCTTTAACCCCCCCATTAATAGAGTTCCGCATACTTGTATCATGCCCCTAGTATAAAGACACATGTATAGATTATTATGGTATATGTTGAACTTTCGTTATTACCCTCACCTTGAAGTCATTGAGGTTCCATCTAACTCCCCCTAGCTAATACAAGGTTCATTGAGTTAAAAAAATGTGCCATCAATAATTATAAGTGGTTACCTTAAGGAAGGACCATTGGTTGAAGCCTCATCAACGGAGATTGGGTCGATGGTTAGGGTTTTTATTTAGTTAGACACTATTCACTATTATATTTGTGGGTATAGAGTAATTATGATCTTCCCCATGTACACAGGGATAACTGAGAAGTGTTTCCCATAATCATGCAAGTGGAACTTCAACATGTACATTAGGGTAACCACAATAAATTTATCATATTTATACAATGCAAGGTGATAGGAAAATATTTACATTATATACATGAATGTACTAAGATCAGGACCATTAGCATGATATATACATATTTACCACAAGACGAGAGTCATTACAACCCCTTAAAAATAGCCATAAGGCCTTCCTCTTTTGCAGCTCCTTGACCACAAGGTTTTAATTGAAAAACACATAGTTCCTTTAAATATTTGTAGGTTGAGGCAGCCACTTCAAGCCCTTGAACTTAAAGATAATCAAATATTTGGAATTTGTTACAATAATAAGTCCATTATGCACACTCTTCATCTTAGAGTTGGGTAGAGAGGGAGAATACTTGATTGATGCCAACCTTGTAAATGAAAAACTTTGCCTACTCATTGGCTGGACTCTCCACCACTAGTTGACACCACTAACACACACCAAAAGTCCAAGATACCCATAATATTTTCCCTACACCCAAGGGCTTAGACTACACCTCCATAAAATGTACCTTCAACTTTAGATGTCCCAAAACAATAATATCCTGAACCTAGCCTATTTGTTAGATTTTTGTAACTTTCACCTTAACTAACATTTGTTTTTAACTATTTAATCCACTTACCATATACTCTCTCTTGTTTTCACCCACCTAGAATACAGGAACACTTGTTTTTTTAATACAACCAAGTTAAGAGCACGTGTTTCCTTTTCAAATTCCAAAAGTATAACATGTCTATGCCTATAAACTAACAACAAAATCATTGCATAAAAAAAGTAAGCTTGAAATTAAATTAAAATTAGATTATATTATTATGATAAATACAACAAATATGGAAAAAATGTTTTCAAACACAATCATAAAAAAAGTGTTAGTTTATCAAATGCAACTACAAACTTATTAAGCCAACCTAGATCCATCTTAACCCAGATCTATGAAGCGTTGAGAGGGATTCAATCTCTCAATGTGAAAAGCTCTTTTTTGGTGCTTGATAGATCTAGGTTAAGATGGATCTAGGCTGGTTATATAATACTATATAATATCTATAGTTGTATCTATGTGTCTCTTTCTTATTCCCTCTCTCTATCTCACCCCCCAAACATACACTCTCTCTCTCCATATCTATCTATCTCTCCCTTCCTCTTCCTCTCTGCCTCTCTCTCTTCCCTCTATCTATCCTCTCTCCATCACTCCTTTGTCACTCCTTTTATCTCTCTACCTTTGTCCCTCTATGTATTTCTTCTTCCTTCCCTCTCTCCCCCTCCAATTTCATCTCTCTCCCCTCTCTCTCCTCTCTCTTAGTCCTCTCTCTCCCTTTCTCTCTCACCTCCCTCTGTCCCCCCCATCACTGTATTTCTCTCTCTCCCCTCCATCTCTGTGCCTCCCTCTCCGTCTCTTTCCCTTCTTTCCCTATATTTATCCCCACTTATTCTCTCTCTTCCCTCCTCTCTTCTCTCCCTCTCTCTCTAGCCATCTATCCCTTGTCACTCTCTCTCTCTCTCTTGACCTCTATATACCTATTCCTTCGTTCTTTCCTCCCTCTCTCTCACCCACTTTCTTCTTCTCTCTCTCCCCCTCCAACTCCATATCTCTCTTCCCCCCGCTCTTCTTCTCTCTCTCCCCTCTCTCTCTTCCTACCTCCTTCTCTCCGTCTCCCCCCATCTCTCTCTCAATCTCTCTTTCTCTCTCTCTCTCTCTCTCCATTCTCCATCTTTGTCATTATCTCCCCTCCCCCTCTCTTCCCTTCACTTTGCTTGCTATCATCACTTGGATCCTTAGTTAAGATAGATCTATGTTGGTTCTTACTAATATTTGTATTACATAATTTCACATCTTTAAATACAAAAGTATTCTCATTTTTAATTTTATTAAAACCTTAATTTAATTTATATGGGAATAATTTTAGTAGTCTTGAGGATAGAGGGTTTATATATATCTGAAAACTAATTACAACCCTTTTCCTATTAGCTTTAAATAAAAAATGTTATAAAATTAAATTAAATTAAAATATTTTTATTGTGAAATAAGTTATGGTTTTTGGGCATGTGGTATTGATAAGCCATGGTATTGGCCCATGGTATTGTAATAAAACCTATTTACAAGTTAATAATATCCATGGTAAATTGGGAGTGAATATCGATGGTTAAGAATCTTGTCATATTGTTATAAAATATTTAGATTGTGAAATAAGATATAATTTTTTGACATGTGGTATTGATAAGCCATGGTATTATCCAATGATATTGTAACAAATACTATTCACAAGTTCCTAATATCAATGACAAAGTGGGGGTGAATATTCATGATTGAGAATCCTGTCATATTCTTATAAAATATTTTGATTTTGAAATAAGTTATGTTTTTTGGGCATGTGATATTGATAAGCCATGGTATTGGCCCATGGTATTGTAACAAAGTCTATTTCAAGTTAATAATATCCATGGTTAAGAATATTTTAATATTGTTATAAAATATTTTGATTGTGAAATAAGTTATATTTTTAGAGCATGTGGTATTGATAAGCCATAGTATTGGCCCATGGTATTATAACAAAACCATTTTTTTACAAGTTAATAATATCCACTGTAAAGTGGGGGGTGAATATCCATGGTTAACACTGTTGTCATATTGTTATAAAATATTTTGGTTGTGAAATAAGTTATGGCTTTTGGGCTTGAGGTGTTAATAAGCCATGGTATTGGTTGATTGTATTGTAACAAAACCTATTCACAAGTTAATAACAAAATCAAAATATAGCAAATTGAATTTTATTATTTTTATTATTAATTGAGCCAACATTTAGATTTTTTCACTCATCCCCATACTTTTGACTTTTATTATTATTATTATTATTATTTAACTAAGCCCATATCTAGAATTGTTTACCTACTTACATTATGTTAGAGTCAGTCTTGTTAGTCCTCCGTCACATATCAAAACTCTTTCTGCATCTCATTTTTAGGTGTCTCGCTCCATTCACTCAGTTGCATTTCGCCAGAGGCATGCCATAATTTGACGGAAGGCTCTTGTCAGTTCATTCCCCTCATGTCTTGTACCTACTGGCTTAGGTATTCTCATCAAAGTTATTAAAATCCATGATGGTAAATGTCTGATCTTTTAATGGACAAGACTCATTTCAGTCATTAGGTCTAGGGTTTGCAAATTGTTGTTCTCAAAGTGCTTCAATAATACTTGCAGGCCAAAGGAAGGTCCAATAATTCACTCAAATGATGTTCCTAAGCAAGAAAAGATGAATTTTGGAAAACTGAAAGAGGTGTTTGTTCAAAATAGGCCAAGGAAGGAAAACCTAGTTCACTATTTACACAGGTGTCATGGTTTTAGGGAAATGTCAAAAATACAATTGCCTTAGGAGAATTGATGCACCTCTAAAGTTACCTTGGGAAAATCTACTTTTTTCCTAGCTCGGTTAGCCAAATGACTTTCTTCATGCATAAAATGATAACTAGACACAAAGATCTTTCTAATAAGCTATCATGAGCTCAATTTGGAGTTGAGGAACACCTTCAAAAGTTGACCACAACAGCACTCTGCCTTGAGGCAGCCTCACTGGCACATTTTTTCCAGTCCTGGGAGATTTGATTTTTGGTAGGGAAAATCAACTCTAAATTGCAAAATTATAGTTGGGTTTGAAATTAGACTCAAAGACCTTTCCAACGAGCTATCATGCGCCCAATTTGGACACCGAGAAGGCCTCCACAAGTCTCCTGCACAAAACGTTATTCCAAGGCTCTCCAAATCACAAAAGGTTCACATTTTTGGATTCAAAATACAAAATCATGACTGATGGTACATGCCTAAGAAGTTTGGGCAAGTTTTGAGTGCTCAGGAGGTCAAAAGCACTCACCAAATGATCTTTCTGCCCCTATTTTGACACATAGGCAGCAATCTTGGGAGATTGAGATTTTGGAGAGGCAAATGGGCACCAAATTGAAACGTTCTAGTTGGGTTGGAATGTAGACTCAAAGAGCTTTCCAACGAGCTATCCTACCCCCAATTTGGACACTAGGAAAGCCTCCAAAAGTTCCCTGCAAAAAAGAACCATGCACAGGCTCTATGCGCCGCGCACGTGGCGCGACGCTTATGATAGGGAGCTCCAAATTGCAAAAAATTTATATTTTTGGATTCAGCACGAAAAATCATGAATGATGGTGCATGGCCTAGAAATTTGGACAAGTTTTGAGTCCTCGGACCTCTCCATCTTTCGTTTTGGTGGAAAATGCAACGCTCGCAAATGGTTGGCTCTTTGACTTCAGTTCATTAATGATGATTGAACGACTCCCTATCTTCAGCGATTTGTTTTCCCACCTTGGAGGTTATTTATGGTATTGGAAATCATTTGTAAAGGGTGGGAATTTCTGGGAGCAGTGTGGAGGAAAAACCCATCACTTGCATTGTACACATTTTGGCCAGGGAATTAATAAAATGATGCAGTTCTGATTCAAGAGATTCATGTGGTATGATGTTTAGCAGATGTTTCCTCTTTCTATTTCATATGTCTATTTGTTATGTTTTATACAGTCCATTCATAACCATTTCCAGTTGAATGATTTAAAGTAAGAAAGGCGAAATCCAGTTCACTGCTCTGCCTCGGTAAGGTATTCATGTTGTGTGTTTATTATTCTATTTGAAAAGGATTCATTTGCTATGCCCTTTTCAACCTCTTAACAGTCTTTCCATTTCATATCACTTCAATCTTACTACTAAACGTCCTGCCTATCTTGCCTCACGAAATATTATGTGTCCTTGATTTAATTTCCCAGCTCAGATATTCCTTTGGTCCCTTACAGCCCAGAAAATTCAATCATTCAAAAAATCACCTTTTCCACATCAATTTACTAGCCTAAAATCAGTATTTCATTTTGAGTCATCTCAGACTTTATAGTGTATTTTTGCTGAGTGTGACCTATAGAGAGCCCTCTCCTGTTCTGGTAGGGCTAGCTACCAGACTGAGCGTGGTTTGTGGTTACTGTGATTTTTTCCTTCCTTCAGCCTAAGGTAGATTTAGGTGCTAACATAGTGGCAACTCCACTGGGGAAGAAAATGGTTTGCTTGAATATTGTTTTTCCCAAGTACATATCTTAAGTTCAGAGCTGATTGTTGATGGTGAACAATGATCATACATAAGAGGACAGCTAAAATCATTCACCTGGCAACTCCTTTCAGTGAAGAATCCAACAACCAGTGCTTGATGGTGACTCCAATGCAGAGGGATCAATAGCTTTGAGATTTTTTAAAATGTAGCGGATTGCAAGAAGATACACTCCCATGAGCCGAGATCACATCCCAGGTTTTCCAAATAAAATTTCGAAGGTAGATTGGTCAAGGAATCTACCTACGTTTAAAGATGATGGTAAGAAGGACGATGTTTTACATCTAGTCCGATTTCACATGCATATTCGCAAGTTGAAGGTTGATTTTCCTAAAGATTTCTTAATGAAGATATTCTTGGCCACTTTAGAAGGTGAAGTCCAATCTTGGTATGAAAGTTTGCCGCCTGCTTGTATTTATTGTTTAAAGGATTTTCATGCCATGTTCATTGAGAAGTATGAAGACTCTTATCCAACATTAAATTTAGTTCATGATTGTTGCAAATGCGCTGATAGTTTTATTGAAAGCCTTGAAAAATATTATGAAGATGATAATTTCATGCATGAAGAGGTCATGGAAGCCCTGTGTGAAAACCCATTTCAGCAGTATGAAGATGATCATGAAAATTTGCAGCAGAATCAAGGCTATAGTACAGTGGAAGATGAAGGAGTTTTGCATCTTGACAGTCAACAAGAATTACATGAAATGGATCAGCAGTCTGAGGAAAATTTGTACACTCCTTCACTTGAAAATATTGAAGAAAATCATTGTTCATGCAAGAGAAAATGAAAAGCATTATCTCCTTTGTATGAAAATGAAATAGATCAACTATTGAATAGTCATGTTCCAACTCAATTAACACAGATCTGCAGTGTGCACACGGTCAAGAAGGTGATGGTGGAAATGTTTCCTCTTCTGAAAAGGATGACAGTCCCGAGGGAAGCTTTATAGATCAACAAGCTAAAGATTTCCATATTTCTGGAAATGATGAAAGAAGAAGTTTTGTTTCGGATTTGGTGGAAATAAAATATGATATGCAAGAAAATGATGTTCCAATCTCAGATAATGGGGATGATAAATCAGATCAAGAGACAGATGGTGAGGAGGAAAAATAGAGTTACATGGTTGAGGCTACCTCAAATGGATAAAACAGAGGTATAGACCCAACTGACCTTATCTCACTAGAACTAGATCTTCATGAGGAGGTAGTTCATTCCTTCTATGAACAACAAGATGAGATCTTTTTTCAAGTAAGTGAAAAATCTCTGGGTGAATTTATGGTAGATGATATAAATGATTGTGTTGGGTTTCAAGAATCATTTGACATTTATTTTCTCATGATTGATGAATGCAAAGACAATCTGGCTGTCATATCATATGAAGATGACATACAATATATTCAGACTTCAGCATACTCTACCATTCAGGTTTCTCTTTTAGACTCTTCCCCATATGTCTCATGTTTTGAAATGTTCTTTGAAGAGGAAATCTGCTCATCTATTTGTTCAGAATTTTTTGAAGACCAGGAACATACTCTTATTTATGAAAAAGATCAACATCACAAGAAAAAGACACCTTGTTTCTCCAACAGGAGGAAAATATTCATGTTTTACATGATCCAATGGAAAATATGTTGCAGCCAGCAGTGAAGGTGATTATTGCAGTATTCAGTGATGAAGGAGATCATGGTCAACTGTGTTTTTGGATGCCCAATTACCAACATCTGTTGTTGACCAGGAGATTTGATTAGGAGAATCAATCAATAAGGCATCTGCTTGATTGGTTATATTGGAAGACAAATTACACATGATTGTACATATTGCATTAATATGCAAGTAGTTGTCATCATAATTTGAAACCCTCAAATCTTGATGGACTGCTACCATTCAATAAGTTTTGTCAGTTCTTGTTTTAGTTAAGTCAGCCATGAGTCATTTCCTTTTGCATTGAGTTACTTTTTTCAGTCATGTTGGTTTCATAATTAATGTTAGTTTAACGCATGTTCCAGTCAATAAATTTGTCAAAATCTTGTGTTGTTTGTCAAAATAATGACTCCATAGCCTAATGGATGAAGGCACTGTCTGCTCACCCAAAGATTTGTAGTTCTTGGCACCTCCAAGGAGCTGGAGCTACCATCCCCATTGGAGCCAATGTTAGAGTCGATCTTGTCAGTCCTCCATCAGAGATCAAAACTCTTTCTGCATCTCATTTTTTGGTGTCTCGCTCCATTCACTCAGCTGCATTCCGTTATAGGCATGCCATAATATGACGGAAGGGTCTTGTCAGTTCATTCCCCTCATGTCTTGTACCTACTATCTTAGTTCTTTTCATCAAAGTTATTAAAATCCATGACAGTCAATGTTTGATCTTTTAATGGACAAGACTCATTTCAGTCATTAGGTCTAGGGTTTGCAAATTGTTGTTCTCAAAGTGCTTCAATAATACTTGAAGGCCAATGGAAGGTCTAATAATTCACTCAAATGATATTTATGAGTAAGAAAAGATACATTTTTTAAAACTGAGAGAGGTTTTTGTCCACAACAGACCAAGGAAGAAAAACCTCCTTCACTTTTTACACAGGTGTCATGGTTTTAGAGAAATGTCAAAAATACAAGTGCCTTGGGAGAATTGATGCACCTCCAAAGTGACCTTGGAATGATCAAGTTTTCTCCTAGATGGGTTAGAAAAATTACTTTCTTTATGAGTAAAATGATAACTTGAGACAAATATATTTCCAATGAGCCATCATGATCTCAATTTGGAGTTGAGGAACACCTTCAAAAGTTGGCCATAACAGCACTCTTCCTTGAGGAAGCCTCACTAGGCACATTTTGGCCAGTCTTGGAATATTTGATGTTTGGTAATGCAAATGAACTCGAAATTGAAAAATTATAGTTGGGTTGGAAATTAGACTCAAATACCTTTCCAACACGCTATCCTGCGCCCAATTTGGACACTAGGAAGGCCTCCAAAAGTCTCATGCAAAAAATGCTATGCCCAAGCTCGATGTGTCGCGCCACTGGCACGACGCTTATGATAGGGAGCTCCAAATCACAAAATGTTTACATTTTTGGATTTCTCATGATTAATCATGACTGAGGGTACATGGAAAAGAAGTTTGGGCAAGTTTGGATTCCTCAGGAGGTCAAAAACACTCACCAAATGATCTTTCTGCCCCTACTTTGACACACAAGAAGAAGTCTTGGGATATTGAGATTTTGGAGAAATAAATGGGAAGAAAATTGAAACATTAGAGTTGCGTTGGAAAGTAGACTCAAAGACCTTTCCAGCGAGCTATCCTGCACCCAATTTGGACATCGGGAAGGCCTCCAAAAGTCCCTCGCAACAAAAAGGCACGCACAGGCTCTATACGCCGCGCACGTGGCACGACGCTTATGATAGGGAGCTCCAAATTGGAAAAAAATATATTTTTGGATTCAGAACGAAAAATCATGAATGATGGTGCATGGTCGAGAAATTTGGACAAGTTTTGAGTCCCCGGACCTCTCCATCTGTCGTTTGGGTGGAAAATGCAACGCTCGCAAACAGTTGGCTCTTCGACTTCAGTTCATTAATGATGATTGAACGACTCCCTATCTTCAGCAATTTGTTTTCCCACCTCTGAGGTTATTTATGGTATTTTAAATCATTTGTAAAGGGTGGGAATTTCTGGGAGCAGTGTGGAGGAAGAACCCAACACTTGGATTGTACACATTTTGGCCAGGGAATTAATAAAATGATGCAGCTCTGACTCATAAGATTCATGTGGTATGATGTTTAGCAGATGTTTCTTCTTTTTATTTCATATGTGTATTTGCTATGTTTTATACAGTCCATTCATAACAATTTCCAGTTGAATGCTTTAAATTAAGAAAGGTGGAATCTAGTTCACTGCTCTGCCTCGGTAAGGTATTCATGTTGTGTGTTTATTCTTCTGTTTGAAAAGTGTTCATTTGATATGCCCTTTTCAATCTCTTAACAGTCTTTCCATTTCATATTACTTCAATCTTACTGCTAAACCTCCTGCCTATCTTGCCTCACGAAATATTATGTGTCCTTGATTTAGTTTCCCAGCTCAAATATTCCTTTGGTCCCTTACAGCCTAGAAAATTCAGTCATGCAAAAAATCACCTTTTCCACATCTATTTACTAGCCTAAAATCAGTATTTCATTTTGAGTCATCTCAGACTTTATAGTGTATTTTTCCTGTGTGTGACCTGGAGAGAGCCCTCTCATGTTCTAGTAGGGCTAGCTACCAGACTGAGCATGGTTTGTGGTTACCCTGAATTTTGCCTTCCTTTAGCCTAAGGCAGATTTAGGTGCTAACACATTACACCTACACATCTACTCTATACTCTATAAATATTGTATTTATTGTGTTTTAGGGAGGGAAATTTTAACAATTTTGAAAGAATTCACACTTAATTTTGATGTAAGAAATCCCTCCTAATTCCAATCTTCATTTAATTTCTAAAACAGGTAGTATATTTTAACTTTTCATAGGGTGGAGGGAAAACTAGTAGATATTTTCACTTTTCACAAGGCAAGAGCGAAAATGAGATTTAAGAGAGTTGTGAATTAAGGTTTTACCTCTTCAATCCATTAATGGCACCCAGGTATGTTTCATTTCTAACCTTGCTACATTTACACCCCACTTTTAGTCCTCTTCCACATAGGGAGGAGTACACACACCTTAGATCTCTGGTTCAAAATTCACTATTTTTTTCATTCTTGCTTTTAAGTTTACGAGTATCATATTTTCACTTTTCACATGGCAAGAGGGAAAATGAGATTGAAGAGATTTGTGAATTAAGGTTTTACTAGTAGTAGACTAATATCGAACCCCACCATTGTATCTTCAATCCATTAATGGCACCAAGGTACGTTTCATTTCTTACCTCACTGTATTTCCACCCAACTTTTAGTCTTCTTCCACATAAGGAGGACTGGTTCAAAATTCACTATTTCTTTCATCCTTTCTTTTAAGTTTAAGAGTAGCATATTTTCACTTTTCATAGGGTGGGAGGGAAAACTAGATTAAAGAGTGTTGTGAATTAAGGTTTTACCAGTAGCAGACTGATATCAAACCCCACCATTAGATCTTCAATCCATTAATGGCACCCAGGTATGTTTCATTTCTAACCTCGCTACATTTCCACCCCACTTTTAGTCTTCTTCCACACAGGGAGGAGTATGCACACCTCAGATCCCCCACCATTGGATCTTCAATCCATTAATGGCACCCAGGTATGTTTCATTTCTAACCTCACTACATTTACACCACACTTTTAGTCTTCTTCCACATAGGGAGGAGTACACACACCTTAGATCTCTGGTTCAAAATTCACTATTTTTTCATCCTTGCTTTTAAGTTTACAAGCATATTTTCACTTTTCACACGGTGGGACGGAAAATGAGATTGGAGAGAGTTGTGAGTTAAGGTTTTACCTCTTCAATCCATTAATGGTGCCCAGGTATGTTTCATTTCTAACCTCACTACACTTCCACCCCACTTTTAGTCTTCTTCCACACAAGGAGGACTAGTTCAAAATTCACTATTTTTTTCATCCTTTCTTTTAATTTTAAGAGTAGCATATTTTCACTTTTCATAGGGCGGGAGGGAAAACGAGGGAATATTGGTAAAAAAATATGCACTTTTCCTTCTTTTATGGTTTGTCTCTATAGAGTTGATTTTACTGGGTGTACATTGTATGCATCTCAAAATTTCTCTTTAGAAAATCCTATTTTTATTCTTTCCAAGAAAAACTCTCTCAAGAATCCCAATGGATGTTTCCCCAAATTCATGGATGGCATCCCTGATAAACCCATTGGCATTGACTAGTGCACCTCACCCAAGGGATTTCAAACAGGGCACTTGCTAGCACAGAACTAGCCAAATACCCAATAACATTAATGACATTCGGTTGGCCTAAACCCTTGGGCTCAATAAATCATAATTAACTACACTATTTTCCATATTAACATATTGATCCTATTTAACATTTTGTTAAAGTAACCATAACAATCCAAGCATGTTCCTATTTTTATTTTGGTTTTTAATTCCTTCTTTGGTGTGGTGACAACTTTATATGAATATATAGATGTTTATTTTTGTCTGAGTATATGTTTAAAAGTAGATGCTCTCTTATATTCTACCTTGTCTGTTATGTATTGACGGAGTTCAGTTTCATTAGTTGTGACCAATGAAATGTGTTAGCCATGTATACAAGGATTCTTGTATCACTATTTCTAAACTGAACATTTTCCTTAAACAAGCAAAGTAGATCCTTAATGCTACATGTTTGTATCTCAAGGAACATCCAATCCTAATAAATGAGGTGAAATTTAAGTCTTTCCAAAATCCAAATCTTAGGTTTTGTGAATTCACTCATATATGGTCTTGGAAAAGTGAACTAAAATTTAATTATTTCCAAATCTTAAGTTCCATGAATTCACTCATATTTGGTGTTAGAGTCTTTTGAGAAAATGTGAAGAATTTCTTTTAGTTCCATTCAAATTTTCCAAAAATAATACTAAATTTGTCCTTGACTAAATTCTCCCTAAAATGGCTTTGGGATTGAAAATTTTGTAAATATTTTTAGGGAAATGACCCAAAATACTTTTTTCCAGATTAGAGTTTTATAACACTATGTACTAAAACAATATTATATTTTCTACTGCAAATGTCTGATAGAGTGTTCCGAGAAACTGATCAGAAAATTAGGTAGATGCGTTGGACAGACTAAATAATTTTAATGAATAATCACTTAACATAAATGATATATTAGGTTGCATAAATGTATAAATTAGAAGCATGAAATGAAGAATAAATCTCAACGAAATTGACATATTCTTGATTGAGTTGAATGAGGCTAGGAATAACTTTGACTAGAGGGTGTTGAAAATGGCATAATGTTGTTCTGGTTGGATAGATTTAGAACTAAAAATCAACTATTTTCTTGCTTTCATAACTTGGGAATATTTTTTTATCTCAAGTCTTAACCTTATTGAATAATATGATTTATTCCTTGCAATGTTGAGATATGATGTGATACGACTTGCTAGTCACCTACACACTTTGGATGAAAATTTAGTTGTGAATTTTACTTGCAAAACATATAAGTGAAAATATAGATTAATTGTCCCTTGTGTAGAATTTCCTTGAAATTCTTCTACTGCTTGAATGAATAAATCTTAAACTAATTGTTGCATGAAGATAAAAAATATCTCTACCAATTTGTAGTGGAATAGAAAATAAATAAAACACAGTCATACTATAGCAAAAAAAACAAAATTATCTAGGGAACCAAATTGGGAAAATCCTCTGCTAGCTATACAAATTTAAAATACTATCCATATTAGACTTTGAGACACCTTCTTCAAGCCTAGGTTCATTGATGCTTATTTCTTTCCATCTTCATTTTCATAAGCATTAGGGTTGTTGTCTGTCAAATCAGAGTAGCTAGAAAGTGTCTCTTTGATTTCGGAAAGCAAGTCAGGATCAACTTCATCCAAGAATCTCCTATAAGGCTCATCAGTAGAAAGGAGAAAGGTCTTTTTTTTTTATATTTTATTTCATGACATGCATCCATCATAATCACTAATTTGTCTTCATTTCTTTCACAGTCATTTCAAATGTCAAATGCAAAAGGTAATTTAGTATGATATAATCTTTAGGTAACCAACCTAAAACATATTGTTGGTTAATTTATGTTGTTTGAAGTTTACTGAGTTTGACTTTTATCATGAAACTACTAAAAGATTACTAGAATGGGTGAGTTGATTATCTTGATAACAATGTTATTTTTTGATCTAGTCCTTGAAAGGAACTTATAGTTGATGGTCAAAATTTCACATTCCTTTCATTTTTTTATCTTCACATATAACAAATATCTTTATGTTATAGCCTCTAGCTAGATATATACAGTAACTGCCACTCAAAAGATGTATGCCATCATTTTGGAGCTTGAGATTACTCAACTTACCTTTGTTTGAGTTGAAAATGTCATTAGAGCTCATTATATTGTCTATTCAGAGCATGAATCCAATTTACCTTTGTTTCAGTTCAAAATGTAATTAGATCTTGCTATATCATCTTTTGTAGAGAATGAATCCAATTTGTCATATTCCATTTGCTTCGGGTATAACAAAGCTACTTTGGTCCATTAAACTTAATTTTCATATTTTATTTGCTGATTATGATTCTACATGCCACATCTGCATTGGAAAAGGGGCATATTTAATGAAGTGTGGAAGGAGAGGGAAGCTTCAGTTATGTCCTTTCAAACTTTCTAAGGTATGTAATAAAGTTTTAAAAAAAATCTCCATAGAATTTTGTGCTTTAACTTTTTATTTTGACAATGGATTATTTATGTGATCTCCCCTCTCTTACACACAACCAGAGTCCAGACATACATGGTTTTTTCAGATATGTGGACAATGGACAGATTTAAGCTAACCATTTATCTAGAAATTTACACTGTAGAAGATCAAGCATTTATAGTTGAATATTTCCTTGCCACTAAATTAGAGATGAACAGTCAGCCACCTATTTTTTAGGCATATACCACACTTTTAAATCAATTTATTTCTAACTCTATATAGAACTTCCATGGGAGGGAAAAGAGTGATCACTACCATTACTTAATCTTTCTACAGACCAAGTAAATATTCCAAATGTGTATATATTAGTGGCTCCTTGGAGAATCCCAAGAGTGGCACTATTGTAGCAACACAAAATTCATCTATTTTGAGTTCTTCATTAGTGCATTGATAGTATATTGTTTATTCCATACAATACCTCAACAATGTATGATCAAATTAAAGTTAAGCCTGTCATAATATTTTGACTTACCCTCTTTTAGAGGGAAGCTAGAGTGCGTGTCAAGCTTGCACATCACAATTGTATCATACAAAGTTTACCTGGGACACGTTTTGTGCATCTAAGCAGCAACAGACCTGTTGGAATTCAAGAGGCAACAATACTACAAAGGGGAAAGACGTTTCACACTTAACCTGGATTTCACATTATAGTTGGAGTCGATTTGTTGGCAAGATGTTGGATACCCCAACTTCCTTTTTATGACTGAGTGCAAGATTGAATCATTCGACATATTCCTCACTCAATTGTCATTAAGTTATGGGTTTACTCAGAAGTGCTGCACACTTATAAACTTTACTAGAGTTGTTCTTGAGTCTTAGGAGGTGGCTAGATTTTAAAAGCACACAGGTACAAGAGGAGGAGAAATAATATGCCTGGCTAATTTGAAGTTATCTACCTATGAATAGGGTGTTCCCATTCATAAACCTGACGAATTTATCTACTTTTTTCTAGTGAACAAATTTGCGACTTGCCATGAATCGTGAGACAATTCCAACCCCATAACTATAAATTTATTATTTAAATCTATACCCAATAGATTAGAATATACACAAGGAGAACTCCATTCTTGTTTAGAAAGAACCTACAACCGACTTGTACCATGCTATTTAATATTTTAAGTATTTATTTGCACCCTTGGTCTATGACATAAAGATGCAATAGGATACCTTTCATTTTCTATACTAACACTCCTAAAAAATAATAAAGTATGCCCAAATATATCATTTCCAATGGTCCATGTAGCTCACCTTTTTGTTTTGCAATTATCGAAGTTGTTACCTATATTGATGAAAACTTCTACAATTGATACCACAGTGACAATATATGTTATACTTTTATCTGTGTTTCTCTGAAGGTATCTCTGCTTCAGCAGAGAAGCAATACATTGTAGTTTCCATTTAGGGGAGAAGTGTACCCAGTAGCAACCTTGGCCTATGTGTAGATAGGTTGAATGCAGATTAGACTCTATCTATTGTTTTAAAGGTGTTTCTCATTCAACAACACTTCATCTTAGTAGATACTTTTGGTTTGCACCTTTAGTAGATGCATGCATACTTGGGATACATGTTGTAGATTATAGTTTTCCTATGAGGTTGTAGCAGCGATGAAAGAAGTACATTGATTTTAGGTATATTTAGTATGCTTTTATAGTTTGAATTAGATGCTCACTTTTCATAATTTATGTGTTTTTCTTAGCTTTGTTTTATGCACAGAATTATCTTTAAGAAAAGTGCACAGTAGAGAAGGGTTCTATATTTTGAGTAGGGGGCACACTTCTAGGTAGGAGGTACTCTATTCTAGGAAGCTTTTGCCATGGAGGTTAGGTGATTTATCTAAGAATCCCAAGAGGCGATATTGTAGCAATAAGACATCTTTTTATTTTGATTTATTCATTAGTGCATTGATAATATATTGCTTTATTCCACGCAATACCTCAATATTGTATACAACCATATTTAGTATGCTTTTATAGTTTGACTTAAATGGTCACTTTATTAATTTAGGTGTTTTTCTTAGTTTTGTTTTATGCACAGATGTATCTTTAAGAAAAGTGCACAGTAGAGAAGGGTTCTATATTTTGAGTAAGAGACACACTTCTAGGTAGGAGGTACTTTATTCTAGGAAGCTTTTGCCATGTAGGTTAGGTGCTTTATCCGAGAATCCTAAGAGGTGCTATTGTAGCAATAAGAAATTCGTTTATTTGGAGTTATTCATTAGTGCATTGATAGTATATTATTTATATCATGCAATACCTCAATATTGTATGATGAAATTATAGTTAAGATTGTTATAATATTTTGACTTACCCTCTTTTAGAGGGAAACTAGAGTGTGTCTCAAGATTACACATCACAATTGTATCATGAAGAGTTTACGTGGCGCAAGTTTTGTGGATCTATGTAGCCAGATACCTATTGGAATTCAAGAGGAAACAATGCTACAAAATGGGAAAGAGGTTTCGTAGTCAACCTGCCCTTCACATTATGGTTGGAGTCAGTTTTTTGGCAAGATGCTGGATACCCCAACTTCCTTTTTATGACTGAGTGCAAGATTGAATCCTTTGACATATTCCTCGCTCAATTGTTATTAAGCAATGGGTTTTCTTAGAAGTGCTTCACATCTATAAACTTTACCAGAGTTGTTATTGAGTCTTTGAATGTGGTTATCTTTTCAAAGCACAAACGTACAAGAAGATGAGAAATAATATGCTCGACTAATTTCAAGTTATCTTCCTACGAATAGGGTGTTCCCTTCCATAAACCTAACGAATCGCTCTACTTATTTCTAGTGAACAAATTTGGGACTTTGCATGAATTGTGAGACAATTTCAATCCCATAACTATCAGTTTCCTATTTAAAGTTATACCCACTAGATTAGAACCCACACAGGGAGAATTCCATTCTTGTTTCAAAATAACCTGCAATCAACTTATACCATGCTATTTAATATTTTATGTATTTATTCACATCCTTGGCACATGACATAAAGATGCAACAAGTTATCTTGCTTTTTCTATACTAACACTCCTAAACAATAATAAAGTATGCCCAAATCTATCATTTCAAATTATCTATGCATCTCACCTTTTGGTTTCCCAATTATCGAAGTTGTTACCTATATTTGTGGGATCATTGACTACCGAGGCAACATTCACAATATATGTTAGAGTTTTATCTATGTTGCACTAAAGGTTTTTTTCCCTCAGCAGCACTACACTAAATTGTAGTTTCCATTCAGCGGAGAAGTGTACCCAATAGCAACCTTGGTCTGTGTGCAAATGGGTTGAATTCACAATAGACTTTATCTATTATTTTGAAGGTATTTCTCCTTCAATATTACTTCATCGTAGTGGATTATTTCAATCTACACCTTCAACAAATGCATACAGCCTTTGGGTACATGTTATAGATTTCAGTTTTGTTGTGAGGGTATAGGGACGATGAAAGAATCACATCGATTTTAGGAATCTTATTGTTTTTGTATGAAAGCATACATGTCTAGTGTTTCCCAAACTCATATAGAGCCATATTTATTATACTTTTATAGTTTGACTTAGATACTCACTTTTCTTAATTTAGGTGGTTTTCCTAGCACTATTTTATGTACAGATTTATCTTTAAGAAAAGTGCACAGTAGAGAAGGATTCTATTTTTTGAGCAGGGGACGCTCTTCTAGGTAGGAGGTACTCTATTATAAGGAGCTTTTGTCATGCATTTTAGGTGCTTTATCCTAGACAGAGTTCCAAGTCCTTGCCTCCTTGACAAAGTCCTTGCCAGACAAGACACCACTGGATAGAGTTCCAAGTATCTAAATTTTCCAAAAACCCACCTGACCCTAGCTATCTAGTCTAAAATCCTTTACATTGAAGTCATCTCTTGGCTGTGATTTCATAGAGAGAGCCCTCTCTAGTTTGGTAGGGCTAGCTACCTAATTAAAAGCCTCTGCCAATCTCTTCATCAACTTGGGACATTATGGAGGATAATAGAGGGCATGAAAACTAGGGAGTGCCAAGGAGTTCTAGTGAATGTAAGGTTCCAAAGTCATGGAAAAATGCAATTCTAGTTGTGAGGTCATGACTGCCAAGGTGTGTTAGGGAATGCTAGGGCATGCTAAGATGTGTGAGATAGTATGAAGACATGTCAAATAAGCTAAGATGTGCCAAGTGCAAAGGCATGCCAATATGTACAAGGGTTCCAAGTCCCTACCTCCTCTTCTTCCATATGATATCCACTTATGACATTTCCTTTGTAATATTTGGTGCATTTGATAGTTATAGGTCATTTATAGGTTATAAATGTCTTTAGAGTTTCACTTCTAATTGAGTATTCAACTGAACATATTGATTCTCTTATAAATAAGTATTTTTTCCTCCACCCAAATTTCATAACATCAATAACCATTAGGTATGGACCTACATCTTTGATATTGCTTTTCTTGTTTAGTAAAATATTGTTGAGACTTTAATTTATTTAAGGTTGTAGAATTTACAATTTATGAAGTTTCAAGGTCTAATTTTAAAAAATATAATTCTTTAAAGGGTGCTAGCTCAATGGAAGAGCACTTGTTTTACAAGTAGGAGGTTGGTGGTTTGATTCCATCCTGCCCTGACATCCATATGCAATGGTGACAATCAATTTTTGGTGACAGAGACTCTTTTGACCATCACCAATGAGCTTTGGCGACATTTATCGACCCTCACCAAAAATATGAAATGGTGACGTTCAATGAACAACACCATATATACGCATCAATAATGATGACCCTCAAAGGTCTGTAACCATAAATCATTGTTGTTTATATGAAATGGTGACGGTCATTGTCCATCATTATAGTCATTATTCGTGATGGAAATTGAATGTCACCACAAGACTTATACTTCTGGTAATGTAGCTTTTGGTGACGATCAATGAACGTCACCATATATATGCACTAATAGTGATGGCCATTAAAGATCCATCACAATAGACTAGTATTGTTCAAATGAAATGATGACAGTCACTATCCATCATTGTAATCCCTATTCGTGATGGACCTTGAATGCCACCATAACACCTATACTTTTAGCGATGCCATCTTTGGTGACGTTCAATTTTTGGTGACCGAGGGTATGGTCCATCACCATTTCTCATATGCAATGGTAACGGTCACTATCAGTCATTATAAATCATTATTTATGATGAACTTTGAATGTCACTACAACATCTATACTTTTGTCAATGCCACCTTTGGTGACGTTCAATTTTTGTTGATGGAGACTATGGTCCATCACCATTGCTCATATGAAATGGTGACAGTCCTTATCCAAATCATTATTGGTGATGGAATTTATATGTCACTACAACACCTATGCTTTTGGTGACACCACCTTTGGTGACGAATGCTCTTTTGATCATCACCAACGAGCTTATGGTGACATTTTTTGCTCCTCACCAATGTCCTTTTTTCTTGTAGTGTATAAATGAAATGCATACATAACATGTCAAGATGCATAACAAGAACAAATACACAAAATTTGTAAAATACTTCTCTTTATTGATATCTTCAAGTGATTACAGACTCTATCCACCCTACGGACACAACTGTAGGGGTCTACGAACTCAACTACATACTTCCACCCTACACCTCTATGCACTAAGCTATAGAGCCTCTACTTATGTTATGACCAAAAAAATAGACTTCTTCCTTTAGAGCTATGAACAACTTAGTGACTACTTAACTACTTAGAGCTTACTTACTTAGCTCTTTTTATACTATCCCATGGTAGAAAACCCTTTATGACTCATGACACCTTCGCACTCTGTGACCACAAAATACAAAGACTTTACTATTTTATTACAAAATTCTACCAAAACATGGGCTTTTAGCCCCAAAACTCTCTTTGGGGGATCTCATTCCCAACACCTAGCCAAATGTATTTTTCATGTACCAGTGCGAGGAGCTGTCACACACACATTGTACTTGTTCTGCTTCAACCGAAGTGTGGCACATTCAGCTTGTTTAGGAGGCCCTCTCTCTACAATCCTACAACCCATTGGAATGGTTCCAACCTCATGACTCTACTATCTGGGTACTGAACCAACTTCAAATACTTACTTGGTTCAAATTGAGGGTACTTGCTTCAATCGTTGAAGTCCAAGTCTTCCATTTTTAGCTGGGGGATCCTCCCTAACACTTCACTCTAAAACTAAACTTCCCCCAGTAGAAATGAAGCGAACACGTCTAACTTTCCATCCATGGGCTCCTTAATCTGCTTGGTGTTTGGTTTTCTTGGTGCCACGTAAGGTGGGAGCATAACGAGAATCTCTTTGTCATCTGTTTGCATGTATCAAAACTTGACCTCCTCTTCGCTATCATTGAATTGTTGAGGCACCTTGTGATGTATCAAATTCTTTCCTTTTTTCATGAGCTCCTTCCCCTTATCTTCTTTTTTCTTCGTGTGAACTTCTATTTTTTTTTTTTTCTCCAGGGATGTTTAGAGTTCTGCCCCAGAGACCTCAGTTGGTCTCTTCTCCTGCTTCCTTTGTGGCTATGGTTCTATGGGTGCTTTCTTTCTTGATGATCTCTGGTGTCTTTGGGATATGGATACCTTCACTCCTTGTGCCTCCATAATACTTGTTAATTCTTTCTTTGCAAATTTCCTACAAGTTCTTCAAAAATCCTCTCAAACATATAGTATCTCTCTTCTATGCAATTTCTAAATTTCTCCAGAAAACAAAGTGTGAAACGTGGAGTAGGATGTGGTTTTTATAACAAATTTGAATTCTAGCATCAATATTTCTTCAATATTTTCTCATTTAATACAAGTATAGGGTTAGATACAACTATCTATGCTTCATAACTGTTATTTTCCCACATTCCTTAACAATTATTTCCCTTTAACAGTAACTTTTTCCTTCAATCAATCATATTTATAGTCAACTTCGAGAAACCCTTCCTCGTGGCGTAATTGGCTTTTCTTTTTTGTAGTTCCTTTAGACTTCATCATATTCTTGAATATTGTACAGTAATCTCCCTTCAACGAAGTCACTTTCTATAGAGTAGTTTATAGCCCTGTGCCCACTTTCAACTACAGGTGGCACTAAGACATCCTTCCTTTCAATTTTCAATGTGAAGCTCCAGGGATAGTGTCGTTCCTTTATGTCTTCAATCTACAACCATTCACTCATCCTAGGATCATCTAACCATTCAACTTTGCAATCTGAACTTCACTAGCATCAGAGATGTGCTTGATGATATATGGTCCCAACCAATGTCTTTTAAATTTTCCTGGGAACATCCTAAATTTTCTATCATATAATACTACTAGATCTTCTTCTTTTAATGTCTCCTTCTTGATATGCATGTCATGCCAGGCTTTCTGCGTTGCTTTCTATACTTGATGACGGAACCCTGCTGCAAACCTTTCTTCTTCTAGATCTAGTATCTACGACATTCTTTCCTTCATAATGTCAGGGTTTTCCATATATGTGACAACTACAATACTCAAACTTGGTACAATGTATTCCATAGGCATAACCACCTCTTGTTCATATACCAACCTAAATGGTGTCTGCCTTGTCAATTTCTTGCGAATGGTTGTATATGCCCACAACCTCGTTGGAATTCTCAAATCCCAATCATCTCTGCTTACATTTCATACCTTGGTCAATGCATTCCCTAAAATCCTTTTCAAAGATTCCACTATTCCATTTTCCCGAGGATGGTAAGGACTGCTCTTTCGCTGATAAACCTGGAATTCCTCAGTTAGTGATTCAATAGTCTTGTTCAAGAAATGTGTTCCTTGGTCGCTCATCCAGATCTTTGGACAACCAAACCTGGATAGTATATATTCAAATATGAACTTTGTAGTAGTTTATGTGCTGCAATCCTTCACAGGTTGTGCCTCAGCCCATCTTTTCAGATAACCAGTTGCAGTGATTATATACCTCACACCAATCTTCTTCCCTAGTGGACTGATAGGTCCAACAAAGTCAATCACCCATTTGTCAAAATCCTACAAAGTTACCTATGGCATTAGTGGCATCACATCTCTTCTAGATGGCTTTCACATTCTTTTACATACATCACATGCTTGACAAAATTATTTTTCATCTTTATGCATTGTGGGCGACCATAACCCAGCTCTCAAGATTTTCTATGTAGTGGCTTTTCTTGCATAGTGCCTTATTGTGACTCCTCCATGAGCTTCTATCATAATACTATGTCGTTCATGTTCAAGGATGTATCTGTTCAGTACTTCATCCAGTCCCATTTTGTATAAGTGTCCAACAATCAATGAGAAATTAGCAGCTCGAATGACCAATGCCTTCTTTTGCTTCCTAGTTTACTCTGTGGGTGTCATTCCTATAGTCAGAAACTAAATAATATGCATGAAGTGATCACTTGCGACTCTAATTACAAATAACTATGCATCAGGCAAGTTATCTTTGATATTTTTGGGTTATTCTCCTGTCTCTAATATTGATAGATGATCGAGTCTAACATCCAATTTCTCTAGCTTTACTATAACTTCAAAGTCATAGTCCTAGAATAATAACAATCATCAATAGATATTCCTCCTAAAACAAGTTTATTCACCAAATATTTCAGAGTGGATTGATCATTGAACATTTTGAAATGCGTCCCCCAACAAGTAGTGACTGAAATTTTGTAATACATACACCATATCTAATCCCTTTGTTTCTGTTGTGGTATAGTTCTTTTCCCTGTTGGAAAATTTCTTGCTTGCAAATGCTATGGGGTGATCAATTTCCCCTCCTCTTGGATGAACTAGCACTACACCCAATGCTATATTAGATGCATCAAGATGTACATGGAATTTCATGTTACAATTCGGGAAAACTAGAATAGGTGAAGTTACCATCTTTTCTTTCAATACATCCAAGCTCTTCTGGCACTCTTCGCTCCATTGAAAAGTCACACATTTCTTCAACAATTTATCCATTTGTGCAGTTACCTATGTATACCCCTTTAGAAACTTCCTATAGTAGCCCGTGTGTCCCAATGTCGTGCACGTCTTACTATTTTTGGTGTTGGAAGGTTCACAATATTCTAAGCTTCACGAGATCCACCATTAATCCCTATTAACATACTACATATCCCAACAGTATACCAAATGGTGCACAAAATATGCACTTCTTCAAGTTAGATGAGATGTGGTGCTTCCTATACATATCCAACATCAACCTCAAGCTCACTACATGCTTCTATAATATACCAAAGACTATCCAATTGTTGAAGTATACTTCCAGAAACTTGTGTATATATTATTTGAAAGGCGCAATTATAACTTTGGAAAATATAGCAGGCACATTATTTAATCCAAAAGGCATCATTGTGTAATGATAAGAGCACCACTCTATTGCAAAATTCATTTTATGTCTATCCTCTAGCGCAATTCTGATATGATGGTATCCTGAAAAGCCATCTGTGAAAGAATAAACCTCATGTCCTCCTACATTGTCCAATACTTCATCTATAAATGGTGTAGGGAATGGGTCATGTAGGCATGCATCATTCAATTTCCTTAAGTCAACAAAAAAATTGATTTCCCCTTTCACCTTATTTTCTTGAACCACCATGGGACTTACCCATTCAAACTATTCGATAGGTTAAATTATTCTAGCTTTTAGCATTTTGTCTAATTCTTCTTTGACCTTCTCCTTATATTTTGGATTCAGTCTATAAGGTCTCTACTTGATAGGCTTTGCATTTGGCTTCAGAGGAATCATCATGACTCCCAAATATCATAATATGCCCTTCATATATAAAAGCTTAATAGGGAACAACACCTGATATTCTTGCAAGAGATTTGTTATCTTGTTAACTGTGTTGTCATCCCAGTAACATCATATTTTTGTGTACTTTGGTTCATCCTCTAACCATATATTCACCTTCCTCATCTTCAAAGGATTATTTATATTAGACATCTCTATCTTGGGTCCTTACAAACTCTTTAGTGTCAATGTTGTGAGGTTATTCATCCTCTTCAGAAGTGAGATTATAGCACTTTGTTACATTGCCAATCTACGCAACCCAATTAGGTTGCAATATCACTGGAACTTCATTTAAAAAATATTTTTCTTAACTATATCTAGGGTTGCATCTATATGTGGATAGTCATCTTCAAATCGAAACTTTATTAAGAATCCATCAACCATCTCTGCCTAGCTAGCAGTACCATGTCAAAGCTATATTTCCCGATGCCAATTCTGAGGGATTGTCTCCAAGGTATGGATGAATCCATGCACCCATTCTTCTTGTGAAATTTCTCCCTGAGATTCCACACAAAGTTGTCTATGGTCTCTAGGATCATTCTGTCCATCACACTTCTCTACGAGCTCTATTTCTACTTGTCATAATCTTACCCACATCAACCAACTACATTTTTTCCAATCTCCTATATTCTTCTTATGAGTACCCCACCATCTTGATCCAGAGCTAACAATCTCTGACATTCTAGTACCCATCTTTCACAATCTATAAAGAATTATTTACGTCACCCAAACCATCATATAAAGGTAATTCACATAGCTTAGTTGTCATACATCACACTACTTTACTGATCCTTGCACATCGCCTTGTAGAAACTTCATCCAACTTGTTTTTTCTAGTTTTCCAATTCCTCTTATGAATCTGAAATGTAGGAACTATATTTCTCCCAATTCGGTTTTCCATTCGCAGTAGGGTTAATCCATTATTCCTCTTTCGTTGTTATCTTATAGATGTTGTCATTATCATCTGCATTGTATTCTTCTCTGATAGGTTCAGTATATCTCTCTCCCTCCGATGGATCTAATGACACAATAATTCTCATAGTATTTATTTCAAATACCATTTCTCTTTTGCTCAAGTTAATTATAGCCACGTTATGAAATTCCTAATCCAATCCAAGCAACGCAGGGTAGCGATTATTTTTGTCCACAATCTCAATCACTTTGAAGTGAGTGGTAGTGAGTACTACATCAATGTCTACTATGATTCTTAGAACTCCTCCTAGAGGGATGATCTTCTATTGATTCACCATCTTTAGGTGGATAGTTGATGATTGCACCTTTGGTCTACCCATCAGTTCCAAATTTTTCTTCAGTAAGACATTCACATCAAATTGTAGATCCAAGATAACTCGATACATGTTGTTTTACCCAATCTACATTGTAAGCCTCCTTTTCTTCCCAATTTGCTTATTTTTTCTACGTAGATTATTCACTGCACATATCTCACTCTATAGTACCTATTTAGGAGTGGAATATTCTATCAGTTTTATAATCCCTATATGGCCTTCTCATTTCTTAATAACTTCATGCAAGTCTATACAAAATATTTCAAAATATTTAGATCCACATCTTGTGTCACAACTTGTACTATCTCACAGTTATCCTTTTGAGTTGGTTGTGTGGTAGAGGTCAAGGCTCCATCATTCATAAAGCTTTGTCTTACCTCCATGAATAATTTTTTTTCCATCAAGATATCAAATTTTGGATCTTCTTGAGTAGTTTTTCTTACCCATGTAGGTTCAACATCCTTTTTCCTATTCACTTTTATCATTTCCAATCACAAATCCACTTCTCATTACAATGTTGATGCATGGTTGATATTCCCTTGGCTCAACTATCATCATTTGAATATTTGTTGTGGGTTGTTGTTTTCTTTTCTCCTACATTTTCCAATAAGAATGGGGAATTATTTTATCACATGATCAAAAGAGTTATTGTAGCTGTAGGTTTTCATAGTGTTCTTAGAGTGTCTTGTGAAGTGTCTGACTTGTCCACAATTGTAACAGACAATCTAGCCATGTCCTTTACTAGCTCCTCATTCTCATCCTCGTCCTCATCCTTGAAATCCTCCTTGACCAGCATGCTAGACTTGCTCCTCATGTGTATTTCCTTCAATTTCTAGTCTATAACTGTCAATAGTGCACTCCATCATTAAGTCATAACTTCAACGGTTTTTCTCATCATTGCTTATTATTCTATAGGAATTATGAAACAACTACTTTGGGGTCTGTACATACTTGTATAATAAGTAGCAGTCCTCAAAGCGATCTTGGCCTCCTGTTCTACAAATCTCACACCACAGACTCGGATTTACTGGATTAGGCGCTCCACTTGCAATATAATCTTTGAACATGGGACATTTATCCTTATAATGACCATCTGCTTTGCATTTTGTATACCATACTTCTGATCTAGTCTCTTTACCTTTCTTGAGGTCCTACAAGTCCAAGGTCATCTTAGCTAGTTGACTCTATATCTAGTGCACTCCCGCATAATTATCCCCAATTAACAAAGCTTCCAACTTCATCGCAATCTCTAACGCTTCAGATTGAGTTAGTGATCTTCTATTATGTCAATAGTAACCTAATATGTGGCAGTAGCATGTATATGAACCATTCTTTGGGATGTTGTGGGGGTATTTCAAAGCCTATTTCACCCATCAACACCTTGATTCATTGATCCAACTCTCACAAAGATTCAATTATTGTTTGTTTGATTTGCAGCGATGTGACGAGTTACGACTTCTTTACACCATCATTAGTGATTTTCCTTTCTATCCATACTGCATCGGCTATAAACTAGAACTGATCATGGTCCTTTGATCCTAGTCCTTTAAAAATAGGTAGCTTAATGTTGTCGACCATATTTCTTCTCAGGGGGCTAGGTGGAGGGTGAGGCGGTGGAGGTGTAGGGGAATTATAGGGGGGGTGGGGTGTAATGAGGGTGGATGGATGGGGAATCCCCAAGGTGTGCTAATTCTTCTCAACTCCTAACTTCGACATGACTTTAGGATGGGTGGGTGAATGTAGTGGGTTTGTAGGGTTACTTATTTCTTATTCGCTTTCAGAACCTAATAACAAGGGGCTTGTTAGAAAATTATATATTACAGAGAAATGGAACACATAAAATATATTGCAAAAATATAAACACAGAAAAAAAATAAAACAAGACAGACACAGATATACATGGTTCACCCAATTTGGGCTACATCCATGGAGAAATAGCTAATCCTTCCTTTTATATTATCCAACAAACTAAAGAGATACAACCTACAACAGATCCAGTATAATTCCCTATTCTCTCTCTCACACAATCTCCTCTCTCTTTCTCACTTAGAATTCATATCTACATAGACACAATACAATTCCATCATATATAGCAATTGGTTGCCTTCTAGGGAAAAAAAACCTAAATTAAACATAACTTCTACAGTTAGATCTTCGCCTAATGAATGACCTAGATTGACTACGAAATTACAACATTTTACAAGGCAATTTTACATCTATTTTTAGCTTCGAGGGCACTGCCCCCGATCCCCCACTAGTGGGGGCTCCAAATAATCATCGTCACTGATCTGAAAATGAAGATATTAGATTCCTTTTAAGGTATTATAGACTCATGTGCATGGATTTTCCTATATTGTGAATAACATAGACATTGAAGCAGTTAAGGAAACACAATAGACGAACAGACATAACACAAAACGTTTAATATGGAGTTCACCCAAAACTCTTGGGATGCATCTCTTGGTCCAGCCTTCAGTGGTGACCTCTCTATTATGTCTTCAAGAGCAGAGATTTACAGAATGTGAGCTCAATTTGAGTCTCAACATAATAGATACAAAATAGCAGGAGTTTTCTTGAATCCCTCAAGCCTCTCTGAGTACACAGACTCTTTCTCTCCTTCTCTGGCTCTGTTTTCTCTCTATCGTAGCAATGCTTCCCTCTGTCTCTATTAGTCTGTGGCTTTAAAGCCAATCGGTGTTGTCCGTTCGTTTCCTCTTCTCGAGCTCTCTAGCTCCCGGCCTTTGTCCACTCAAATCCCCTTCTGAGAGTTAACAATCATGGCATAACATCTTCAAGGGAGGTGGCCACCTGTCCTGCAATGGAAGGGACCATCGGGCCTTTGAAATCCCCAAAAATAGTGTTCTCTATTTACACAGAGAAACACTGTAAAACACAGGAAAATTCACCAATCTGTAGTTTTTCGGACTTCAAAAATCATTAATTCTTCCCTATACTCCTATTGGGTCTGCCTATAATTGCTATCGCAAATCGCAATGCCCATGTGCCATGGTTCCCTTTGAATTTGTATAAATACATTAGAAACACTGAAAATCTCATGAAGGGCTTTATGGCGGACTTAAAATTATTATGCAGTGGCATTTACAAACCCTTTCAAGTCTGGTTTCATCCCATCAATGCATTCCCTTCGCATTTTTTTATTTAATGAAAACGTGAAAATACATAGAAAAATGTTGTTTTCTAGATCTCAAAATATTTTAAATTTGGTCCATAACCCTGATAGGTCTGGCTATCGCAAGTCGCATATACATATGACCCCGCTCGTTTGTATTACTTCGATGCGATTTTGCGATGTGACTCATCAAAATCACATATCAGTTAAGCCTCGAACTGTTGGTAAGCACTCCCTTGTGTTTCTCCAATGGGATATCGCAAGTTAACCTGGGCCATCGATCTGCGTGCTTGATCGACGATCCTTGTTGACCATACTCATCATTGTTGTAATATTTATGTGGTAGCCTCCAATAGCCTCCAATAGCCTCTAATAGCCTCTACTAATTGTGATATGCCAATTGGATCTAGACCATTCATCGGCTAGATCCGACGGCTCCTATGCATCACTGTCTAAGCCTCTAATAGCTCTGTTTTTGGTCATTTCTTCATGTTTTTCACTTCTGATAGTGTTTTCCACCTTTTCTAAGAGTTCTTGTGTTTGTGATAGTTTTGATATTTAGAAGACTTAGAGGGTGTTTTGGATCACGACTTCCCACTAGAAAAGCCTTTGGACCACTAGAAGTTGGTTTTCAAGCATAAATCAAGTGAGGATACAACTTCCTCACTTGTCCAATTTCCATCCATCATGCACTACTTGGTTTTGAACCTTTGAGTCTAATTTTGGTGTACTCAATATCCCCTCTACATGTAGTTCTCACCTTTTTGTCCAGAACTATATCTTCCTACAACTCATTGAGATATTCAGGCAAAAGATCATCCATAGAAGGCAATTGACTTTGCTCTTCGGGATCTTCAATCAAAGAAGGTTCAAACAGTCTCAAGTTTTCTGCATTAACTACTAAATAGATGTGCATGTTAGCTGGAAAATCAAGGCGAAAAGTATTCTCACCAATTTTCTCAGGTATCTTGAAAGGCCCATACCTTATTGGCTTCAACTTCTTACCTTCACCTTGCATTCTGCCTTTGCTGATGTATAGCCAGACTTGATCACCAACTTGGAAGCTATGCTCAATTTGATGCTTAGCATGCCTTGCCTTGTACTTGGCCTCGCTCTTTTCCAACTATTCCTGCATTGCTAGGTGAATTTCTTGGATCTGTTCAATGAACTTGGTTGCTTTTTCCACATCGTTGTGTCCACCAACTACTATGCCTTTTCCAAAGACAAAATCCAAGGGAGACTTTGGTGTAAAACCAAAACAAGTCTCAAAAGGAGATCTTTGTGTAGGACAGTGCTTAGCACGGTTGTAAGCATGTTGCACATAACACAAATGTTCATCCCAAAGCTTGGGGTGTTTGCTACAATAGCCCTTGAGAAACTAGATCATTATCCTGTTGACCACCTATGTTTGACCATCTATTTGTGGATGAAAATATATCCTCTTCTTCTGTCTAGTATCCATCAATTCCCATAGACTTGACCAAAACTTCACAACAAATCAGGAATCTCGATCAGATACAATGGAAGTGGGTATCCCAAAATGAACCCAGACAGGCTGAAAGAACAACTTCCCTAATTTTTCAAATGTAATCTGCTTGTTACAAGGTATTAAAATACACATTTTGTTGAACCTGTCCACAATAACATATAAATAGTCATGACCTTTCCTAGGTTTTGGCAATCCCCCAACGAAGTCCATGGAAACACTTTCCCAAGGATGAGAAGGAACTGGAAGTGAAGTGTACAGGCCTAATTTTCTATTGTTGGGCTTGCTTTTAGCACCCATGGTACACCCTTTAATATATCTAGAAATTGTTTCATGCATTCTTGGCCAATAACAGAACCTTTGCAGCTATGCAACTATTTTACTTACACCAAAATAACCTAATATAAGAGAAGTATGTGCTTCTCTGATTATGTTAACTCTTTTAGTTTGTGGAATGCATAACTTTCCCAAATGATACAAGAGTTGGTCCTTAACATAATAATCCAATTCTTCTACTTGTTTGCCATGACTTAAAGTTGCATATACATATTTAAAATCTATATCTTGAGCATATTGTTCAATGTAGCTTTCATGCATTACTGAGTTATGCTTAAGTATAGTAGATGCATTTATAATTGGTCTGGAGAACATATCTGCAACTTTGTTGTGTATGCCCTTCTTATATCTGATGACTAGATGAAACTGTTGTAGAAAACCTATCCACCTATAGTGTCTTGATTGTTGCAATTTAGCTTGTGAGTGAAAATATTGAAGTGGTTGATGATCAATATGTATAATTCTTTCTTTTACCATTAAGTAATGTTTCCACTTTTTCACACTCTGTACTAATGCATACAATTCTTTATCATATGTGGGATAATTAATTACTACATAATTAAATTTCTCAGAATGATAGCATATGGTTTTACCATGTTGCATCAATACTGCTTCCATGGCATAGTGACTGGCATCTGTTTCAATCTCAAATGTTCATTGAAGATCTGGCAGTGCTAGTACTAGTGCTATACTAATTTTTTATTTTAAGGTGTCAAAGGCTTTCTACTATTTGCCTCCCCTCTAAAACACCTTGTTCAATCCTATTAAAGTATGTAAGGGAGTTGCAATCAAGGAAAGGTTATCAATGAACTTTCTCCAATATTGTGTTGCTCCTAGGAAGCTCCTAACTTCTGTAGCACTTTTGGGATTAGGCCAGTTCACAATGAATTCAACCTTAGAGGAATCTATCTTCAATTCACCACCCCATACAATATGAACCAAATAATTTTAAAGATGTTTTGCCAAATTCACATTTTGATAGCTTAACATAGAGAAATTCTCTTTTCAAAACATTTAGAGTCTGCTTTAGATGCTTCAAATGTTCTTCCCATGATTTACTAAAAACAAGAATGTCATCTAAATATACAATTACAAAATCATCAATAAAAGGTTGGAGTACATCATTCATAACTCTCATGAAAGTGGCAGGAGCATTAGTTAAGCCAAAAGGCATAACCAACCATTCATACAACCCTTGCTTTGTTTTGAAAGTAGTCTTCAATGCATCTTGTTTTGCTAGTTTGACCTGATGATAGCCACTATGGAAGTCCAACTTGGAAAAGTAAACTGCTTCTTTTAGTTGATCTAATAGGTCATCAATGCGAGGAAGATGATAATGATTCTTGATCGTTATTTTATGCAGTGCTCTGTAATCAATGCACATCCTCTATGAACAATATTTCTTTCTCACCAACATGATTGGAGATCCACATGGTGATGTGCTTGGTTTTATGAAACCTTTATCGAGCAGCTCTTGTACCTGCTTCTTGATCTCTACATTTTCTAAAGTGCATAACCTATACATTCTGATGTTAGGCAATGGAGAATCTTGTTGAAAATGAATATCGTGTACTATTTCCCTTTTGGGTGGCAGACCTTTAGGTTCTTGAAATAGGATATCATATTCTTAAACAACTTTTTGTAAATTAGCTTTCTGTATAGCATCACAACCTTCAAATACATTGGTTTTATTAGGGTTCTTTTCCTTTACAACCATTAGTAAAAATTTCTTGCATGAATTTATAATTCTTTTCATCTACCCTAAGTTTATGAGCGTGTAGTTATTTTTGAGTTTATGAGCTCTTACAATGTATTATGTTCCATCTTTAGTGAGTTGATACTTATTTTCTGCTCTATAGAAAATGGCTTTTCTATCATACAAGTAAGGACTTCCTAAAACAATACCACATATATCCAAGGGAACTATATCTACCTCAACCTCATCTACAAATGTTTTTTTTAGACAGAAACGATTAAATTTATTATAGAGTGCCAACGCTAAGGCAATGAGCGATTACAGAGCTTTTCTGGTAGATAGCAGAGAGCCTGATTTTCCTCCTGATACATAATAGAGTTAAGCGGAGATTGAGAATACCCCACTGCTGGAAAATAAACTCCATGAACAGCAGAAGGCATCAAATACAACAGTACTTAGATTATCTACCAACCTGTAGCAGTACGCTGGGAGCTGAATGGAGCCAGAGGCGATAGATCCCTCCAAAACAGTGAACGGATTCATCACTAGATTTCCCTGAACACCACGAAATGAGCCCTTCTTTTTAATCCTTTGGTTGCGCTTACAGCAGAGAACAAACTCTAGTCACTTGTAGCTTTTCTTTAACACATACCCAACCTAATGGATATGGCTTCTTGTGACGTGTTGTTAGTAAGACCTACTTCTTTAGAATTGTTTTAGAAATCAAGTTTACTTGTAAACCACTATCAAATAAAGTATCAATCTTTTGGTGCTTGGAAATAACTCTAATATGAAAGAGCTCGTGTCTTTTCCTCTCATTATCTTCATTATCAATAGATTGAGCAAAATTGCTTGTAGATGCTTCAAAATTTTTACCTTTTATACCTGTAGTTGTGACTATTGCTTCATCACCTGAGTTTGACCCCAAGTCTTTCTAAATAGTAGTAGCGGTCCTCTTCTTCTTACCACCAAACTTTTTGGGTTTCAGCTCTGGATGCAAAGACCGATAGTGTTCATTATCGTGTCCATACTTCTTGTAGTGAGTGCATGAAGGTTTGTCTTTTTGTACAACATTTGCCTTCCTCTCCTTCCATTTCTGCTTCTTCCTTTCCATGTTCTTACTTGCAGTGGGTTTTGATGATCACCCAATCTCTAGGTTCACATTCTTACCTCTAGCCTCTAGATGTGTAGCCTGAATTGACACATCATCTAGGCTAGTGGGTTTAAACATGAGAATGGTGTGCCTCAAATAGCTATGCAAACCACCTATATACTTCAATAAAGTTTCAGGTGAGTCTAGAGAAATGCCAAGAGTTAAAGCTCATTTTATAAATTCTTGGGTATATCTTTGTACACTTCGCCGCTTTAATTAACAAAGATTTTGCCGACTCATCATTTCTTACTGCATATAAGCTAGTGGATAGAATTATTTTTCAATGGCAGAAAAAAATTCATTCCAGGTAGAAAGAATTTTACCATGCCTCTTCAAATCAGCTTGTGTCCTGCCTTCCCACCATGCTAGGGTAGTTCCTCCAAGGTGAAGGCTAGCCAACTGAATCTTTCTCCTTTCTGAATCAATGTTCTATACCCTGCAATATACATCAATCTGTCTAATCCAGTTATCTAGCTTTTCTGCATTTAATTCTCTATCATAGATTGACAAATTAAACTTTACATCTAATTTAATCAAATATGTTTTCTTCTTTTTCTTTACAGGGCTAGGAGATGAGGATGAAGGAGGTGATGATGGAGGAAGCTTTTCCCCTTTCCCTTTGCCCTCTGGGGCATCTAGAGAAGGTTCCTTTTCTCCTTTATCTTGTTTTGGTGTTGAAGTGATTTCACCTCGACCCTTATTGAATTCTTGATACATATCTTCTACCATGGCCCTCATGGTCATGAAATTATCCATGAATTGAGATTCTAATTCCAATGGGACTTGTTCTACCATTTTCCTCCTAGGATAGACTCTTCCAATTTATAGAATAGCCTCAACTAGTTCTCCTTATCCTAATTTGAGCTTTGAACTAGTTAGCATTCAACAATCCGGGAGAATCTTGTCTAACCTTAGCAAACGTAAAGCTCTGATACCACTTGTTCTAAAAATGAAGATCTTAGATTCCTTTAAAGGTATTACAGACTCATGTGCATGGATTTGCCTATATTACTTAGTGCAATGGATTAATAAGATTGCGAATAACATAGAGAATGAAGTAGTTAAAGGAACATAATAGAAAAACACACATAACACAACAAGTTTAATATGGAGTTCACCCAAAACTCCTCGGCTATGTCTCCTGGTCCAACCTTCAATGATGACCTCTCTATTATGTCTTCAAGAGCATAGTTTTACAAAATGTTAGCTCAATTTGAGTCTCAACACAATAGACACAAAATAGCAAGAGTTTGCTCGAATCCCTCAAGCCCCTCTAAGTACCCAGACTCTTTCTCTCCTTCTCTGGCTCTGTTTTCTCTCTGCCTCAGCACTTCTTCCCTTTGTCTCTGTTAATCTGTGGCTTTAACTCAAATCGACATTGTTTGTTCATTTCCTCTTCTCGAGCTCTTTGGCTCCTGACCCCTGTCTGCTCGAATCCACATCTGAGCATTAGAAATCATGGCATAATGTCTTCAAGGGAGGTGGCCACCTGTCCTGCAATGGAAGGGACCATCGGGCCTTTAAGATCCCCAAAAATTGTGTTCTCTGTTTACATAGAGAAGCACTATAAAACATGGGAAAATTCACCAATCTGCCATTTTTCGAACTTCAAAAATCATTAATTCCACCCTATACTCCTATTGGGTATGCTTGTAATATCTATCACAAGTCTCCATGCCCCTGTGCCATGGTTCCCTTTTTATTTGTAAGAATACGTTAAAAACACTGAAAATCTGATGAAGGGATTTATGGCAGACTTCAAATAATTATGTAGCGGAATTTACAAACCCTTATAGGTTTAGTTTCATTGCATCGACGCATTCCTTCGCATTTCATTTATTTAACGAAAACGCGAAAATACCTAGAAAAATGTTGTTTTTTGGATCTCAAAATATTTTAAATTTGGTCCATAACCTCGTCGGGTCCAGATATCACAAGTCGCATATACATATGGCCTCGCTCCTCTATACTACTCTGACGCGATTTTGTGATGAAACACGTTGCAATCGTATATTGCATAAGCCCCGAGCTGTTGGTAAGTGCTCCCTTGTGCTTCTCTGATGCAATATTGCAAGTTAACCTGGGTCGTCGATCTACGTGCTTGATCGATGGTCCTCGTTGACTGTGTTGATCGTTGTCGTAATATTTAGGTGGTAGCCTCTTATAGCCTCTGACAGCCTCTACCGATTATCATATGCAAATCGGATCTGGATCGTTGATCGACCTGATCCAATGGCTCTTATGGATCACTATCGAAGCCTCTGATAGCTTTGTTTTTTGTCATTTCTTTGTCTTTTTCACTCCCGATAGTGTTCTCTTCCTTTTCTAAGAGTTCTTCTTTTGCAATAGTTTTGATCTTTAGAAGACTTAGAGGGCGTTTTGGATCCATTTTGGATTAGTCACCCCCTTGGACCCCCCTAGCAACATACATTTATGGGCAGCATTGCTGCCGCATTACAAGCTGGGGTCCAATGTGACAATACCTCTAAATAAAGAAGATCATAAGGCTCCACACCCAACAGGGCTATAGTCAGTTTCAATAAAATTCAACGGATCTATTCTATACCATTTTCCACTTCGTGTAGACCCTAGTTTAGGTTTATTTCATCTTCATCCAAACATTAATGTAACTACATTTGCAAAATCCCTTTTTTCACAATAACATCTTAATCCAAATATTAAAATATTTTAAGAGCTTACCTCGTGGTCCCTTGAAAAATCTTCATTCAACTTCATTATAGGACATGATAATGTCTATGGCAAACTCAGTGATAAATACTCCCAAAATGCTATCAATCCAGAAATCAACAACCCTAGAGATATTGTTACTGATGTTCTTGAGTTGCTATCTCAATTTAGGATTCCACCCCTTAGGTTTTTCATTCTTGAAACAAGTCTTATGCTCGGTCAACTTAGATACAAACTCGTACAAATCAATGTGGAGCAAACCAATGAAGATTTCATATTTCTCTTTGAAGATATGCTTTTGCAGCCAGTCTTCAGTTGGTAATCGAGGGTTTCTATTCTATTTTTCCGCAAATTTTCTTTCTTTCTATTAAACGCACATTAGGATTTCTTTCTTCAAAGAGTGCCAAAACATATCCCTTAAGCAGATCCTAATCCTAATAGTGGAGCCATTTTTTGGTTTTAGGGGGCTTCACCCAAGTTTAGAGTGTGATGCACATTAACAAAACCCTCAACCACTGGCCCTTTCAGCAATGGCCTACAAGCAGATCACAGTCTCACTTGAAGTAGCTATGGGAGGCTGCAGAACCAGGTTTCTACAATCAAAGGGATATGCATGCTATTAGTCCATGTATTTGATTATGTTTTCTACCTTTCTACAAATTCACATACATGAATAACTTCGTGTTGATGATTAACCTTACAAAATTACGTTTATCACATCAAATAAGAGGAAACAATATAACACGTATTCTTCCATGCAATTCAATAAAAAACATGCTTGACGACAATAACAAAAAAAAAAGAACATAGAAAGATACAAAATACTTCTCCAAAACTTCTTCTTTATTAATAATGATATTCAATAGATTCTCTTCTTCAACCTACGCACCCAATTGCAGGTGGTCTGCCCACTCGCCTACAAACTCTTCCAGGCCTCTGCGCACTCAGTTATAGAGCCTTCCCCAAAACTACAAACTACAGATGAGAATACAGTGACTCAATTCATTTATGATGACACCATTTGATTACAAAGTATTACAACTCCTTGTATACATTACATCATGACAAAAACCATGGATCCAACAAAACAATGACTAATATCTAAAACCCATTACAAAATAAGGGGCTTTGACCTGCTCTAAAGCCCCTAAAACACCACATAGTGAATATAAATTTGTCGGCTCTACTAGCACCGCTCCTAAAAATGCGGATTCTTTGAAGCAAAACTTGGACCAAGCTGAGTTGTTCCCAACAATCTTGGTTGCGGTGGTCTCAGGAAAATTCCCAAGGGTCAAGGATGGAGATGGCTTTTCTCCTAGAACTATTGGCGGATGTGTGGAGATAGGAAAATTTCTGTGGAGCTGGGAAGGAAATCGGAGGAAACCATTATTATTTTTTTATTAATGGTTTTTGGATTAGTTTAGGTGAAATCATTGTGGTAGAGGGTTGAGGTGGTTTGACCTCTAGAAGCCCTAGTTGGTTCTAGTTTTCTTTAACCCATATGATCACACATTCATGCTTGGAATATAGCACAGGGGTGATTGGATGAAAGAGAGAGTTAGTTAAACCCAATATATGGTCAGGAAGTACGTGGAAGTCCCTGGATTGGTTGGAATTTGGATATGTTAATATTAGCTACTCCCTTATTGTGATTGATGAGAGCATGTACCAGTTATTGTGTCAATCTTATGGTTGATTTTTCATGGATTCTATTTAGGTTATATGTTGGTTATGTGCATGGTTATATAATGTGTTTTTTATATGATCATTTTCATGATTAGTGAATTCTTGAATGATTTATGGATGAGTGAGCTAACAAGCGTTGTTGTATCTAACTAGAGAGGGAATTGAGCTTTCTTGCTAATTCTCTAATGGAGTTAAGAAGATCATGATCATATATCCATTGATGACCTACAACTACTATGTTTACTACATATTTAATGAAATGTCTATTATAGGATTAACATGTTTTTACAAATATCTAGCCCTAATATTGATTGTTTATACTTGTTCTTATATTAGATTGCATTCTAGAGAGTTTTGAGGAAATATGGGCAATGGCGTGTAGGTCATTGCTAAAAAGGTCGCATTGATCTCACCATTGCATGCACAAATCTAAAATATTTCAGTTATAGCCAAATGTAGGAAGGCCTATGGGTGTGGTTGGAGCCTTCCAACCACATGCGCAACGTGTCAAGGGTGCGGATGGGAGGTAAAGCCTATGAAAAGTAGTTCCAACTCAGGCATTGATCACAAGTGGTGGCTTTCAGACTCCTGAATGATATGGCATCCCTGATGGATTGAAGTAAGAGCTATGCTTAGTAGGCCCCACTTATATCACTAGAACTTGGAGGTTAGGTTATGTCATAGTACCTCTCAGCTCATGTTTACCCTAAAAAGATTTTAAAAGTTGGTAAATGTGAGAGGAGATGTTACAGTTCCATTCATATGAAATGTGTTAGTGGAAAATTTTGAAGAATAGTATTATCATTTTCTACTGATAATTTCCATTGTCGTCACTTTTTCTACTATTTAGTTCTTTCAACTCACTGATTGACTATAACCAAATGATTATATTTTGCATATATAACATCTAGTTTGGAGTCTTGAAAAACAATGTCGTATTTAAATTTATTTAATTCTTCAAAGAAATGTCTAATTAACACCATTGAACTAACTGGATATGTAAAATTTGAAGGATCATTATATCTGCATCAATATGGTTTTTGTCTTACTACATATATTATGCAACCAACTCACAAAATAGAAGAAGAGATAGATCAACGACTTAAAAATTAGCTTCTTCGAGTGGGAATCATCCTTTACATTACAAAATGAAAAATTTTTGGAGGATACAAATTACAAGACCTCCTTTCTATATATACAAGTCTAAGGGGTCACAATATAATCATAGCCTACATAAAATTAATATTATAAGGGCACAACAATAATAATAGTGGGCTTCTATGGAGCACAATAATAATAATATGGGGACTACATGGGCACACAAATACAATAAGGGGGTTGCACTAATAACAATAAGGGGCTACACTAGTATTATAGGGACCTAACATAGCCCTCTCCTTTAAAAAACTATTGTCCTCAATGCTTGAGTAGTTATGGATGATTCTGTATAAAGCTCTCATCCTCCCATGTGAAATCTTCAGTAGTTAAGTTATTCTGCTCGACGAGATATTTTGAAATTGGTCAATTTCATAGCTGTCAAGTTCTTATTTCCATGACTGCTTCAGGTTCTAATATGATTTTTCCTTCCTCATTAAGTTTCGACAATATTTTTTGAACTAGGAACTTGTCACCTATAACCTTCTTTATGCATGAAACATGGAAAACTAGGTGCACTTGGGAAGATGCATGAAGCTCCAATTTGTATGCCATAGTAATAATCTATTGCAACACTGGTAAGGACCATAATACTTTGGTGATAATTATTATCCTTCTTAGCTTTCTTCAGGGACATTTGTTTGTATGGTTTGAGCCGTAAAAATACATAGTCGCCTACATAAAATCTTCTTTCGCTACGATGTTGATCTTCTTGTTGTTTCATTTGATTCTGCACCAAAGTGAGGTTATCCTTTAAGAGTTGATAACTTGTTGTTAATGGTTGATTTGATATTCCACCGCTTGAAACTTAGAATTTTCTCTTAAAGATGATGTGATCAATGGTGGATGATATCCATAAAGTGCCATAAATGGGGTCATTTTTTCTGAAGCATTATACCATCATTCAACCAAAGGTAACCACTTGACCCATTGTGTTTGTTTATCAAATACGAAGCAACAAAGATATGCTTCCAAATATTTTTTCACTATCTGTGTTTGTCCATCTAGCTTGAGAGTTTGAGGAGTGGTAATTCTTGCCAATTCATTACAAGATATGATTAGATTCATTTCTTCTTTCTCTGGGGTTCGTTCCTAGTGTATATCCGCTTCTTTTGACATTTCTAAATATTTTCCTTCCTCCTCTTTACACTCAATGCAGAATAATTTCTTCTCGTCACACTTATGAAGTTTAGTGTATTTTATATCACAACTGTAACAAAGCCCTTTTTCTCTTTTTTCTTCCAATTGATGTGGCATCAACCATGTAGGTTGTGGACAGATAGGAGCAACAACACTTCCATATTTATAGTTGTGAGTGGTATGATTCCTTGTTGCTATAATTTTGCTTTCAATTTTTCCTGCCAACCTGAATTCCTTCTCCAATGAATCAGGTTCCCAAAGATGAACCTCATGTTGGATGTTATCCTTTAAAGTTCCTATAAAGAAATCAATCCTATGCTCCTTTGGAATATCATTTACCCTTATATTCAATTTTTGGAAGTCCTCAATGTACTCCACCATTGAACCCTTTTGTTTGAGATTTATCAATTGGCTAAAGAAGGTGTTGCTCTTTGTATCTTCCTAATGTGCTATAATTTCCTCCATAAAAACTGACCAGGTGACAAGTGGAATATGAGATAAAAGCCATTTATACCATACAAATTTATTGGGTTCTAAATAAAAAGATGAGGTACATACCTTTTTATGAGGGTTGCATATCATGTAGATCAAAATATTGCTCTATTTGTAATATCCATGTTATGGGATCCTTGTCATCAAAATTCCTCATATCAATATTTGGAATATGGTGGGCCCTCACTCCAAAATTATATTCTATGAAATCACGATTAATATTTCCTTTGTTCTCATCATGAGTTTCCTCTACTACCTTATCGTCATTAGGAAGCCTTTCTTGTAGCAACTTTATCCAACCTTCCTTCAAATATTTCATTTCTTTCTTCAAATATTCCATGTTTCCTTTCAATTTAACTTCTATACCATCGATATCAGCTTCCATGCCATAGATAAAACCATTTATCTTAGCTTTGATCACATTCTTCAAATCATCCATCCAATTTTTCTTGCTAGGTGTTTCTATTTTCTTAATTCAAGTCATTCTTTTTGTTGCTTTTAAGAGCTTGATATTTAAATGATTGTAACTTTGTAATTTAGAATCTCCAAGTTTTGGAATTTCTTATTATGGTAGCCCTCTGAATCCCGTTTCCAAACCCATAGGTTTGATTGAGAGTGGATTCTTTAAGAAAGTTTTATGCCCAATATCCCACTATGACCTGATTATAGACTCATTCAATAGAGAAAACTTGTAAGACGTGTCACATTTCACTGTTTTGACCTTCAGCTCTGAATAACATACCCAAGAAACTACAGACTATCTGGTTTCTGTCACTTTTTATGAAATTTTAATCCAATGCCCAGAGAGAAATTTATAACAATTTTCCCTAGGTCACCTGTTTGAGATGGAGTTATGGAGCCTACAAAAAGCCTAACTTCCTCAGATCATATCTCCAAAAATATATCGAGACAAGATATAAAATTTTGACATGAGGTTTGTTAAGATTTTGTTTCAAAGCAGTTTTAATTTCAGCTTTAGAAATTTTGTAGAAAAGGTGTTATAGTGAAAATTCCATGATGACCTGTTTGATGCAATTGAACCCTAGAACCCAAAGCTCTGATACCAAATTTTATGCAACCAACTCACAAAATAGAAGAAGAGATAGATCAATGAATTAAAAATTATCCTCTTTGAGGGGGAAACCTCCTTTAAATTACACAAATGAATAATTACTGGATGATATAAATGACAAGGCCTCATTTATATATATAGGTGTCTAAGGAGTCATAATATAATCAGAGCCTAAATAAAAATAATATTGTAAGGGCACAAGAATAACAAGAGTGGACTTCTATGGGGCACAATGATAACAATATGGGGTCTACATGGGCATACAAATACAATAAGGAGGTTGTAATAATAACCATAAGGGGCTACACTAGTATTATAGGGACCTAACAACATCACATTAAATAATAATTCACTTTCTCTAGATTATTTTATAGTGTAATGACATCAAATACATCACCTTATTTAACCATATCAGAAAGACGATCATAATCCTTGCCAATCTTAGCAACTTCATTATCCATCTCTGAATTACTAAAATTTCCATATAGGTGAGATGCTTTCAGTTGTTTGTGTATCCATGGTTGGACATATTTGTTATTATGGTTTACACACTCATCGATGGACTCTCCATCATCAATACATGCAAGAAAAAATGAAGATTACTTTTGTTTCTGAATTGGGTATATATTTGTCATATTCTCACTTCTAATGGAGTGAAAACCTCTTCTTCCATGGATTTATTCACAACTATGTGACAATGATCTATCAACATCACCCATCGCAATATTCCAAAGGTACTTCCTTGGAAAAAAATCTCATGTAAGTAAAATTTAGTGCAATAAATATAGTTTTTTAATAGAAAGAACACCCACACACTTACGCACACATGTATATATTTATATATAAATTTACACGCTTATCTATGCACATGATCCATCCTTGGATTCAATAGATGAATTATATTTTGTGTGCACTATTTAACAACATTATATGAATCTACAAGTTGCGACGAAGAGTCATTCAATTGATGCCTCCTAACTGCACATTTTATGCATGCCCCAAAACCATCGTGATCTCATTTTCCATGCCATGTATGAAAGAAATTCCATGTATGACAAATGCCAGTTCTCTTATAAGGTGAGACAACCATAAGAATGATAATTCTACTTTAAATTGATTAACAAAACCATATTACCATACCCAATGTTCTCTAAAAGTGATTAGTCATCTCAATAAATATTTATAAGTAATATCAAAACAATGTTGAACAAAACATATATCATGTGTACGATCATCACTGATGTAGAAATTATATTCTTTAATCACTTCAAGATTATTCTCATTATTATTATAACCATTGATACCAAGCTTTTCATGCCTATACAAAATATGCACAAGTATAGAGACCTCATTTGAATGATATTACTCACATTGCACTTTTTCTGTTGTTGGAGTGAACATGTATTTCTCACCAAAATTAACCCTCAACAGTATTTTTCCCTTTCGGAAGACATCGCGTGAATGCTTGAATTGCAAGTCCTACCATCCCACTATATGAGAGTGCTTAATATATTTATATATTTTCTCTCTAAACTTCTCTAGAAAAAATGCCATAGAAATGTTGTTTTCAAGTAAATCAATATTTTTTTATGTTTTCGCTAAATATGTAATATGAGTGGATGTAAAATATTCATATATTTTCCACTTCATAGAGATATTTTACAATTGTGAATCATTAGGATCAATGGGATACATCAAAGAGTGAAAATTCATAACATTCTTTGAATTTTCTTCCACCAACCCATTCTTTCTTATAAAATAATTGGTTATTTTCTCATGCACATAATATATTAGATAAAAATTCATGAACACTTGAAGGAGGGGGACCATTGGACTAATATTATATGCCCAATTTTAGAAATGTTTCATAATATAATTGCAATTCCACATAGTATTGACAACGAAATGTGTCGTGAATAGTGATAGGCTTGACATACCATGGCTTAAGTTCCACAAATGTGCTAAGGGAAGTCTTCACATCAACATTACTCTCTATAAAATTATGGAATAACTTCTGTTAAATGATTGGTGTTATATGTTTGACATGATTTTCATAATCCCCTTTAGATATACAATATCAATAACGTCCTTTTCATTTGGTGACACATGCAAATTCAAATGCCAAAACTCTTTCACCATGTCTTTCACATTATTTTGAAGTCTATATTGATAGGATTTCCTAGAGGTACTGGACCAACATGGAAGTCCATCATTCTCATATACTTGAATTCCAAATTTTGTTTGCCTCCATAGAGATTTTCTTAATGTTTTGTACATTCTTGCTATCAATGACATCAACCGATTTGATGCAGTTCCTTTTTTGAAAACACTTGTTAACAGTGCTCTACAAGCACACTTTTCATCTTGATATAGATTTTTTATATGTGTTCTAAGGCCTTGTTAGCACTTTTTAATTTTTTATTTTGTGAAAGAAACTACAGAGGTAACCACAAAACCACTTTGGAGCTTAGGATCTAGCCTTCCTAAACTAGGAGAGGTATCTCTCTGTTAGATTTAACTTTTTTGTATTTGTAGTTTTATGCTAGTCATGGGAGTTCAAAGTTTGATTTTAAAATTGGTTTGGTTGATTAAATGCCTGAAACTTCCATTGGGCAATGGAGTCTATAAACTTAATAGGTATCTGTCTCATATTTTCAAAGTATTTTCACAGGGCAAGGTAGTTGAACTAACATGATCTATTTATTTCAAATCACATATAATAGAAGAAAATAAATAGGTTCAATTAAGAAAAATAGTATTTAAGAGTTATTTAACTTAATATCAGAAGAAAACATTTAAATTATCGACAACCATAATCGGAGTGTATCTTTCAACAAATTCTATTCATCAACTTTTTGTAAAGTAATTCATATTTAAGAACACATAAGTGTGGAAACAAATAAATAAACATATAGACAGTGAGAGAAGTAATTCACCAAATAGTCCAACACATGAATCCTGTGAAAAAATACATCAAATGGAAAAAATACAATAGATTTCTGGAATGCAAAAATCAACTCTTCATACTTCAAAAAGAGAATTATTTATAGGTTTATTTACAAAATATCTTGTCAAACCTGATCAGGATGTATTTTAGGAATTTCTAAAACTAATTATATCTATTTGTTACAAAATATAGGAAAAATAAAACTACTTAGATTGGTGGCCCTAGATTTGTGGAACTCTTTTTTCCAAAGCAAAAATCATAATCTTTCATTAATTTTGAAAAATTACATATAGTAGATGCTTGATAATATATGCAGCATTTGGCCCTTAGCCATATTGGTGTGTACTAGTCAAAATAAATACATCCATGTCCATTTCAAAAATGGTGCTAAGAAATAAACATATTCACCACACAAGGCGATAGCATGAGAGAGTTTGAAATAGGATGCCATAACTGAGATACCTACAACATAGATTCACCATGCAGGGCGATAGCATAATATATAGTCTGAAAATAAACACATACTATGATATATATGGTGAAAATAAAATTATGTCTAAGAATGTCCCAAAAAATATTTAGGGCCCAACTACCCTATGATATGCTTGATCTATATACAGCCTGTAGTAGTATTGGTACTAGGTAGTACCCCTCTACTCCCGAATCATCCCCTGGTCTCTGGGTAGTATCGTGGCCTCCTTGAAAAGCCTATTAGTGTTGTTGTTATGTTCCCTGCAAATATGATGACATGAGATGGAGTTAAACTGAGATTTGAATATGTTCACATCATCCAAAATATTTCTAAGAGTGTGTGCATGGTAGGAAGTGATGTTATTGAACCAATTTATAGTTATTTTTGAGTCTCCATCGATATGTAGATTGATGCAGTCATGGTGTAGACAAAAATACATTAAATGATGGAGGGTGATTAATTTAGCATAATTGTTTGTCTCTTCTCCAAGTCCCATCTTGACCTTGAAGTGATGTTGTTTAGATAGATACAATAGGAAACCTCCCCCACACCCTTGTTCCTACGCAACACTGTCAACGTATTCCTAGGGGATATATTTATCAATGGGATCAGCTGTGAGTGGTCTATGAGGGTGAGGCACAGTGAAATCAAGAAGTTCATGGTAGGCAGAGATGATTTTAGCAATAATATTCTACCATCTAGAAACACCATCCTCAAAAATAATGTTTTTCCGTGTTAGCCAGATAGACCAACATATAAGCAGGGGAAGACAAAGCATATTGGATCTGAAATCTGCGTTGTACCAATTTCTTTAGGCCTGATTTATGTTTTCCCCATCCCATCTGTAAGCAATTGGATCGATGTAGAGATGGGCTGCCAAAGATTTACCATAGAACCACATTTTAGAAATAGATGATCAGTCAAATCAGAATCCTGCTTACAGAGGACACATAAGTGTGGTCCATATATGGCACGATGGGATAAAGATTCCCCAGTGGGAACTTTTTCGCTAAGCACACACAAAAAAAAACCCTGGTACACGGTGGGGTTTTTAACTTCCAGATAGCCTGCCACCAATCTTTAGTAACCTTTAGCTTTCTATTATTAATCAGCCCAAGGTATCCAACTTTTGGAGTGTATACTCTATTATCAATAAGGCACCACATAAGTTTGTCAAGTCCCTACTTAATTCTGATGTGAGATTCAGTCAGTGCAGAAATATAATTCTGCCATGCTTAGTGCTATTGGGGTGGATATTAAGCAATTGAGCAAATTTCTAGCCATGTGCGAAGATGGTGGTGTTATCCTGATCAACGATGTCAGCAATAACTTTGATATCTCGCTGATTTAGATGATGTATTAGCTCTCTCGGGAGATGGTGACGGTCACCCCACTCCAAGTCTAGGGATCCAGGCCTATGCGAGCTCTTAAGCCATCATTTATCCTCAAGGATAGATTATTGTGAATGATAGGTAAGGAATGAAGTAGAGCTTTCCAAACAGTAGATATGCCGGTTCTAGGCCATTGTGGTAGACGGACCCAATCCATGAGCTATAGAGGCTAAATGTATTTTTGATAAGTAACCAAGGTCTAGAGGTTCTATCCAATAAAGAGAGTCCATCCCATTTTATCAGCTGGTGCTTGAGCAAATAGATTTAAATCTTTTAATCCCCAACCTCCCCATTTTATGGGTAGAGCAATCTTATTCCAACTAACCCAGGCAAATATCTTCTTATGTTGATGACCATTTCAAAGATATCTGTTGTATATCTATTGAAGGCGGGCAAGGATGCTTCTAGGTATCCATGCCAAAGCCATCTAAAAAATAGGTGTGGCCTCTAGTACTGATTTGATGAGCACTAGTCTTCCTACTCTGGACAATAATCGATGAAACCATTTGATAGTCTTTTTTCCAACTTAACGACCAACCATATCCAGTCAACCATTTTTTGGCTTAGGGATTTGATCTAGAAACCTAGGTATTCAAAACCCTGATCAAGTGGGAGGATGCAATAAGGGAAATGCTGATGACAAGTCGAGACTCATGGATGGAAGTGTGGGCTAAGGTAATAATGGATTTCCCATGCTTAGCGATCATTCCCATGGATCAGGAGAATAGGGAGATTATATTAGCAAAAGAGGCAAAGTCTTGGATGCTACCATCTAGAAAAATGAGGACATAATCGACAAATAGAAGCTAAGAGAGGTAACAAAGGTCATTTATTTTCAGTCCAAATATACGACCATTTCTCTTTTCCTGTGCAAGGAGCTGACTAAGACCTTCCATAACAATAAGGAAAAGAAGAGGAGAGAGGGGACAACCCTATCTAAGTCCCCTTTCGGCATGAAAGAAATGTGAAGTAGATCCATTGATGAGTACACTGAAGGAGGCAATAGTGATGCAAGACATGATCCAGGTGATGAAATCATGAGGGAAGCCCAGATGAATGAGAAAAATTTTGATGTAAAGCCAGATAATACAGTCGAAGGCTCATTCCAGGTCAATCTTTAATATGATTCCCTTTAGCTTGTTTGTCTTGATCGAGTGTATGGCCTCTTGGGTAGTGTTAATGGCTTTGTGAATCTATCAGTTCTCAAGAAAAGCAAATTGCTTGGATGATATATGTTGAGAGAGGATGGGTTTTATCTTGTTGGAAATGATATTTGCAATGATTTTGTAGAGGTGATTGCAGAGAGAGTTGTGGCAAAAGTCTTTGAAATATGATGGAGTATTAGACTTGGGGATAAGGGCAATGAAGGTGGAGTTTATGGCATCATATCATTTTCTAGTGGTCCTGCATTCCTCCACTACTTTGAGTAGGTCTTGTCCCAAGAGTTCATAAAATGCTAGATAAAATTCAATGGTCCATCCATCCGGCCCTGGACTTTTATCTTTTATAAACCATTTCAAGGTCCCCTCAAGTTCATCAGTTTCCACTGGTGAATTGAGTTCATCTACCCTATCTTCATCCACAAACCGTGGAAATTGGACAACAACTTGAATAATATCTCCTAGATTGGACCCTTTAGGGGTTTCGTAGAGATTCTGAAAATGAGAGGTGCCTAGAAGAGATAGATTATTGAAAATGTCTACCACACCTCCATCAAGTAAGGGCATATTATAGATAGTGTTAGATACCTTTCTTCCCTTGGCATAGTTCTAAAAGAATTTTGTATTATCATCTCCAGCTTGAAGCCAGATGGCCCTACTCTTATGTCTCCAAGGTTCTTCTCCTTCCTTTAATATCTTATCCTTCTGTTTCTCAAGCTCAATAATATGCGATTTAACATTTGCAGTTGTAAACCCCTTGTTATGATCATCCATTAGCTCAATCATTTCTGATTCAATATGTGATAGGGACTGTTCATCCCTATCTACTTTCTCTTGGCCCATGTGATAGATAGATGCTTGAGATGAGAAATATTGTGACAGAAACCCTCAGCCAGGGTTCTCTGTCTCAGAATGGGATTTGCCTTCTAGTAGTAAGTGACCAGCTTGATGTATCCCAGATCCTGAAGCGACACATGGTTGAATTTAAAGGGGGGATTAGGCTTATAATGGGGACCAAGGATCTCGAAATATATGGGTGAGTGATCAGATATGCCCCTAGAGTCCACCCATTTTCTATATCTATTTAGATGTTGTAACAAGGGTATGTTAATTAGGAATCAATCAAGCCTTCTAGCTAGAGCTGCATCCCCAATCATTTTGTTCCTCCAAGTAGGAAGGGTTTTATTCATGGGGACATGAGTAAGGTTATGTTGCTCTAATAAATTCATCATATACCTTGATAGTGGATCTACTTGGGCTTAGGAACCCCATGATTCCCCAAATCCCAGGGAGACATTGAGATCACCCTCAAGGACCAGGTGATCAGATGAAGTTAATGATAGATTGAGGAAATGCTGCTAGAAATCCTCTCACCGTTAACAGGGTCCATAAATGTTAATGACCTTAAGCTCCATACCAAGATTGGCCAATAAAATATCCAAACCAATAAACCCTAATCCACCCCACAATGATATGACTTTAATGGTATGAGGATTGTAACCAATGGCTAATCCCCTAGAATGCCACATAGCATCAAGAGAATAAAAGTGCCAACTACATTTTAAGGATGCCATGGTTTTTGTGATTAGATCAACATCACCAAGGGTTTCTTGCAACATAACGATATCCACAGACTCAGCTTCAAATAATCTACGCAAGGCTAGTTTTTTGGAGGCACTAGCCATCTGATTGCAGTTGAAGGAGAGCCACTTGAAACCACCCCAGGGTATTCAATTCTCTAAGAACCCATTCCAAGGTGGATTGTTTGCCCGTAACAACTTTTGCCCTAGCCTTTTGAATGGCTTTAGAGAGAAAGGATTTTCAGCCATGAGACAATTTGGTGAAAGATCCTGGGAGGGTGAGTCCTAGCCCTAATAGGAGGGAGAATGACCTTCAAGAAGTGAGCGAGAGTGCAAATTGTATGAGTCAGGATGTTCAATCCAAACTGAAGAGGCTAGGGGAGGAATGAAGGGTGATGGGGGGAAATATGGAGGAGTGGTAGAAATGATGGGAGGGGGCATGGAGAGAGAGCAGGGTATGGAGGGAGTAATGTTCATAGGAGATGAAGTATCCTGAAATGCAATGCATGAATGATATACAGAGGAGACATGGTGAGAGGAAAGAGGAGTACCCAATTTTCTCGCAACCTCAGTAGTAGCTTGGGAGCACATCATAGGAGGACATGGTGTCCTGTGCACTCATTCTGTAGCCATGGGAGAAGCATCCTGAATAGAGGCCCAGGGTGCTGAAACAAGAGTACGTTCCAAGAGGGAGGCTGCTTGACTCTTTGAGGTTTCTAGGGTGCTCGGAGGATCAGGAGGTATTTTTACAAGAGGGCATTCCTTGAAAATATGCCCCACCTTACGACATCTTCTGCATCGAAATGGGACTCCTTCATAATGAAAAATCTAAACCCAAGTGAAGTGCCTCCATTGTAACGTGATTTTTTCCACCAAACCTTTGCGTGTATCCAAGTAAATTAGAATGTGGGCTAGGGTTCGATTCTTGGTCTGGATATATGTTTATCATAGTCAAGGTAGGTGTCAAGTTTGTTCCCAATCCTGATGACAACATCCTCTAACCAATACTGAAGTGGGAGTCCAGGTAAGCAAACCCAGAGTGGTCCAACTCCAATCTGTTTCCCTTCTCGATTGAACAGAGGACTCCATTACTTAAGGAGGACCAGAGCCATCTCTATATGCTTGTATCAAGCAAGAACCAGATCTTTATATTCCTCCTTTGTAAAATTTAGAGGAAACCACCCAGGAGGGAGGATCCAAACCTCCAATAGTTCTTTGAAGGTATTGCCCTAAATCTCAGGTACACATAAGGTCAATCTCTCGACCGAAGAAGCCCTACCACGAACATGCCCAATCAGAACAGAACTAGCCTTATTCACGACTTCACCCATTGATATACCCTCACCGAAACAAATGGTGAAATTCTTTGTCAAATTCTTCATGCACTTAACTTTCCTCTTTCCAGTCCAGGGTGCAGATGGATGATCCTCAAGCAGGTCAAAAGAGGTGTGTCTGTCCTGTTGAAGTTGAGCCACCAATTTGACCTTAATCACCAGAGTTTCAATGCAACTGGATGGGAATTTATAGTAGTTGATGAGTTGGTGCTGATATTAGGGCCCCTAGCTATCTGATATGCAGCTTCCTTCCTCTCCTGGATCAGAGACAGTGGGAGCTGGACAGGTGAAGATGGTCATGCGGAGGGTTTGGCTCGAATGACGGTGAGGGTGGTGAGACCATGATGATAAAGTGTAGTGTACCAGGGGAGAGTGGTGGACAATCCAACACTGGAAAGTCAATAGATAGGGTGCCAAAATGAAGAGAGGATGGAGTGAGTCTAGGGAGGGTGACCATCGGGGTAGAGCAGGATGGAGCAGATGTGGAAATTAGAGGGTAAGCAGAAACTGTCGGGATAGGGTTAGGGTTACCAAATATGGACTGATCGGGAAACGGGTCTGGTGAGTAGTCCACCTCCTCATATTCCATGAAATCCTCCACGTTCGAACAAGGAAACGACACCGTAACTACTGGCGACAGAAGGTAGCTGTGAAGGGAACAGATGTAGTCAGTCAGTCGAAGGTCTGCGAGGTAATCGATGGGTCTACAGTAAAACCTAATGAGAATTACCCTAAGCCCTTGGTAGGTAGGATAAATGGACTATCCTCCACTGAGTCCCTCTCCCTTGTGGAACTCTTGAATGTATGGCCCTTGAATCTCTGATGTGTTGTTGGGTTGGTGTTGAAAAGAAACAAAATCAGCTTCTTACTCTAGTAAATTGTACAGTTTATCCCAACATTGTTCACTAGGGATAAGCATTTTGAGTAACTTTCTGTAGACCTCATCTCCTTCAATATATTTGGAAAAAGTTGGCATGGAAATAAATATGAGATTGATTTCGTACTAGATGTCTAAATCATATGTCAATGCTTTCCCTATTATGCTACCTTTCACTCTTGCAAACTTAGTACCATCTTTAGCAATGGTTATCAATTTTTGGCTGTAGTCTAGCCATGTACTAAGCTTTTCATTTATCACTAATGAACTGGGACGTCCCTTTTTGTAGGGGACTTCCAATTTGCTGAAGAATATTTGTATGCTTACGCCCAGAAATTGACATTTTTCTTCAAGTTGCCTGATTAAGTTTCTTTTAGTCGTCACCTTTTTCACCTCTAGTATTGTCTTACTCCTGTCATTAATCTCTAGTTCTTCTAGCTCCTTACTGTTTTTAGAATTGAGGAACTTAATGAGCTTTGTAGCTTCTCTTGATTTATCACCCAACTGCTCTTTGATCTATTCAGCAGCTTCATTAGATTTCTCAATTAATTCTTTCTGCTCAAATATGATATGTATAGATCGTCAGATTTCTATCATGGCTTCATTAATCCTTTTCCAGATGTTCTCCTTAACCTCAGCTAGGGTATTACCCATGGCAATTTCCTTCTCTATCTGTTACATTATTTGGGTAAGCCTCTGGGATTTCTGTAACTTTTTTAGGAGAGAATTTTCATATCTGGTGTTTTGTTCCTATAGGACCGTTATATCCTCTCACAACTTTTTGATTACTTCTCCTTGTATTGACATATTTTCCATTTATTGGGCCACTTTGATATAATCATCTATAGTTGAAGTAGAGGGTGCTATAGAGGTAGATGCTTCTACTTTTGTAGCTAATGTAGAAATGTTTGTTTGAAATATTGTTGCAATAGGCACTACATCAAGAGGTACCAAAGCGAGATGATAATTCTTCTCTTTCTCCTTGACGAGTTTGTCCATTTCTGCTTCCATTTCCTTTATTTGATAATTCTTCTCCATGATGAGCATGAGCATATTCTCTTTCTAACCTTCCAATTCTCCCATATCCTTAGCTTGAGGATCTTGAGTAGATGGCAATTTTAACTATTTTTTGAGAGAACCAATATCAAAATTTTTCTTTTTTTTTTATGATTTCTTCCACTTCCTTTATGTTGGTTTGATCATACCCTAATTTAATAAATAGATATAAGGATTTTATTCTATTATTCTTAGCCAAGGAATAAACCTTATCAAGTTTATCTATGATTTAATGTTACTTAAGGATGTCTGCAATTTGGAAGAAGTTATTACCATCTATGTGAATGTGTCGTAAACCATCTCTCCAATTTTCATATGCATATCCATATGATCCAAAGGGTGTACATCCTTTGCCTCAAACTCAAATGTGATTTTCTTGTAATATGCTGTTGATTGTGGATGGGGGACTTGTGCTTGGAAGAATGCCATCTGCATTCTTCCCTTTTCTGTATTAAAGGCTGACATAAGCTTATGCTGAGTGGTGGAAGTTTGCTTCCAAAACTATGTGTAGGTTTTGTTCTAGAGGGATTCATCTCTTTGCTTGATCTCTTTGTATTTCTAAAAAATATTTATTTCTTTCTAACTATGGAAAATTGTTGATGATGGAGTACTTTCTGGATTTCCCTGTGAAAATGATGAAGTTGGGGATCCTGTAGATATATCCTCTAAATGTGTCTAAAATGGTAGAGCTCTCATAACTATTGTAGATGGTCCTTGTTCTTCTTCCTATCCAATCCATGTCATAGGCTTCTTCCTCACTTTCTTTGTGTAAATCTTGAAATTCTTGGCTGGGACCTCTGTAACTGAAGTTGAGTCTGCTTCTCTTAGTATTTTCTCAGTCTTCTCCTGAGGAATAGGAGTATGTGATGTGGTTCTCTATAGAAGCTTCTCCTCTTCCTCTTATAAAGTGTTCTCTTTCCACTGATCTTGGTTCATATATATTTCAATTTATAGTCTTTGAGTATGCACATATGGTGTAGACTTCTACTCCATACTAAGCTATGAAATTATTTGAAGTGGGTCATATGACCAACTAAATATCAGGGGAAACTTAACTTGTTTTAGAATTTCATCTTCTTCCTACCCTGTTGTCCTACTGTTACAAATAAAAGGCCCCACCTTTTCTTTTATCCTGAACTGTGAACTTTTCTTAGTGGCAACAAAATTGATTTCATTAGAATTAATCGTTTTCAGTTTGGAGTTTAATGAATCGTTTGTGGATCCTATCAACAAGAAATTGGCTGAAATCAAACACAACTAAGGGATTGTCTTCATTGGAAAATATTGATAGAAAACCTAAGATGGGTTCATCTACCCACTCATCAAAATAGTATCCTAATAAGAAGGAGAGCATTGATATGATTTGTTTGGCTCTTTCTAGAAGCATTAAAGAGGGATAGGGAGGGTTTTTCTTTAGGAAAATGGGTATCTTCAGGTAGGAAGATCTCAAAAATTCTAGCCCTTCGGAAAAATTCTAGCTTTTCGTATAGATCATTCAGGGCTTCTATTGAAAAGGGGTGAAGGCACTATTTTCAGGAATGTGCATCATTTGTTAGATGTTCTGAGGGGTAATTTCAAGCAAAATTTCACTTGTGGGGGCTATAATGGCTCTCTAGTTTGGTATGTAACTAGCTTTGCATTTGACGATGAATTTAGGAAAATTGTGGACTTGGGGAAACATGTACAGGGGCAGATATGATTTTCAGAGATCAATTTCATCAGAATGGTTAAGATGAAGATCTTTGGGCCAATTGTGCAAATAGAAAAAATTGAATTCACACTTTGGTTTTGAGATCTTATAATATCGATCGACTATCAGAACGTAATCCAGGTTAATGGGAGAAGGGATCATGGGATTCCTAGCATTGGTAGCAGCCTAACTTTTGGGAGCCATATCAAGAAATGAGAGTAACAAAAAGATAGGGGATGTTAGGGAATTGATCGCAAAAACCAAAGAAAGTTTGCTTCTAATGACGATGATGATTTGGCTACTAGTAATCCATGGCTCATATCAAGTTGAATAAATGGGCAGATTGTAAAGTTTGACACCCACAGAGTTCAGAAACAATGAAGGGAACAAAAATATAGGAAATTCTAGCATTTTTATGGTTGAGAGTGTGTTCCTTGTATGTGACAGAATGTTAGAGAAATTAACTGTAATTTGAGCCATGAAATAAATGCTTAAAAATTATGGGATAGGAGGAGAGGTTTCATGAAAGGTGTGGTAGGATAGGCGCAGGTTATGTTGGTGGGAGGAAATGGTGGTGAGGCAGTTTTTCAAGGGGGCGTGTGAGTGGTATGAGGTATAGTGAGGAGAGGTACGAAAGGGTGAGGGAATGACATGGAAACATGGGGTTGGATGGGGAGACTACCTTTTCCGAATCCCCCTCCGCCATTAAATTTAGACAAGGTAGGGGGGTGCGAAAGGCCCTGGAACCATTGATCTTGTTGTGAAGGTCAATCTTCGATTGGATGGGGCATGGAGCTTAACCAAATCTGACAACTAACTTTTGTCATTTGTGACTTTAGAATAGGAACTCAAAACTTTGGATAAACTTATATTTTGGGCCAAAGATAGGATGATCCGAAATATTAATTTGGTTCAATGTCCACCTCTTTAATCTCCATCTTTCTCTAGACTAGGATAATTTTGACTAACCAAGGATGAATTTAGAGGGGCCAGGCCTTGTTTTATTTTCTTTAAAAAAAATCATCTAATCTAATTGCAACCTAACCCTAGTAATTATTTGATCTAGATTAAACAATTGGATCAATTTATTCACCTAATCTACCTAACTTCAATTAACCAAGATTACACAGTTTGGTTAATTTATTGTCTAACCTAATTAACAGAAATTGAAATTCGTTTGATCATGATTACACTGTATGACCCAAACAATGACTCAGGGTTGTGGAATTTTAAACAAGATGCACAAAAAATTCAATTTATTCTAGAAAAGAAAAGAATTTATCTAGTATTGCATCACTTTTAGTTCTATTTTTTTAAAGGGGTTCTTTTCATTCTTTTTTTCTTATTCTTTTCCATTTATATACCCTCTTTTCATTTTTTATTTTTGTTTATATATTTTTTTTGGAAATCATTCGCAATATACAATATTATTTACAATTGGATATACTAAAACAAAACATTCAATCATCATTTGATCCTCTGAATCATAGGACCCTAGCAGTGGCTCCAGTTGGGGATGGCACTCTGCTTGCGAGGTATCCAGAATGGTATACTAGTAGCCTTGAATCCACATCTTCAGTGTTTTACTATATCTAACTTTTTGTTTTTGTTGTAGTTATGGTGGGCAATATGACTAAAATATCAGGGCCTTCTCCATTGGCTTCAACTTTTTGTCATGAACTACCCCAAATGTAACATTATAAAGAAAATGGTATATGTAATGAATGTGATGAGAAGTGCTTTTATTCCTGAAAAGCATAATGTTTGAAAATCCTTCCATTGATAGGTCCACTAGGGAGTTTTGTTCCATCCATTTCCTTTAAAAAAATGCATTGTTGCCCCTGTAAGCATGAATTATGTAAGTTCCCATCCATGAGTTTTCAAATTTTCCATGTTTTCCCTTTTCTTTTCTTCTTGAATCCCATTTCAAAACATGGTTACCTATCTAAAAATCATCACCCTTAGTTCTTCTGTCATATATCTTCTTAATACTTTCCTGGATCACTTGAATCCTATTGTGAACTTCCCCTCTTGATTGTCATAATTTAATTGTTTGATTTATTCTTCTTTGTAGGTCATTTGGTTCAGCCTGCAATTCTTGCATCATTTTCAAAACAAGAATTCCTAACGAAGTTGGAAAAGCAATATCCATCCCATAAACTAATTGGTAAGGAGACATGCCAATTGACTTCTTAGTAGTAAGTTTGTTTACAAATAATGCATTTGCTAGCTTATTGTGCCATGATTTCCTGTTAACAATTTTTTATAATATTAACCAAACTTTTGTTGGAAGATTCTACTAGTCCATTTCCCTGGGGGTAATAGGATGTAGAGAGTCCCAAATTTATTTGATATTTGTTGCAAAATTGCACCCTCCTCTTTGAATTTAATGTTGCAGCATTATCTGTAATGATTTTCCTAGGACATCCAGATCTTGAAAGAATATTATTCTTTACGAATATAATGATTACTGCATCAAAGGCTTGTTTAGTAGGTATAGCTTCAATCCATTTGGTAAAATAATCAGTGGCTATAAGAATCTACTTACGTCGGGCTTAAGAGGAAGGGTGAATTTCTCCTATGAAATCCAGACCCCATTTTTGAAAAGGAGTTTTAGCTGATATGGGCTTTGAAGGTGACTTTCTTTAGGACATCAGCAAATAAAGTTGGCCAATAAAAACCTCCTCTTAGGATCTTGTTGGCAGTGGTCTTCGAGTATGGATTTCCACCATAGTCTCCTTCATGAAATTCCTACATTACTTTATTTGCCTCATCTTTCAACAAGAAATTTAGTAAAACTCCACCAGTATCTTTCCAATACAAATTTTTATCTAAAATAAAAAATTTGTTGGGTTTGAGTTTAAGAAATCTAGCTTTCATTTTGGTAAGACCAAGAGGAGCTTGTAAATGATGTAGAAAAAAATTAAGGTCTTCATACCAGGGAGAGGTAGCAAAAGCATTTGCTACTTGTGGAGTCGCTTGGCCTTTTGGTTCATTAAGTATAGCTAGAAAAGTTATATCCAAAGCATGTAAATTAGATTTAGCCATTAATTTAGCTAACCCTTGAACTTTAATGAGTTTGGTAGGTTTGATTTCAATGTCATATTCTAAGATAATGGCAATCCATTTACCTCTTTTCCCATGAGGATCATTTTAGGTCAGTATGTCTTTTACTACAACATTTGGAACAAAGGCAATGAAATGTGAGTGGAAGATATAAACTCTAAAATATTTTATTTCTTTTACCAATGAAAATGCTTGTTTTTCAATGATATTTTATTTTAATGAAACATCTCTTATGGCTTTACTAAAGAAAGCAATAGGTCATTCATGCCCTTCATTTTTTTTGTGTAAGATAACTGCAAAAACAATATGCTCATAAGCAAATGAGAAAATTAGAATATCTTTTGTAAAATGAGCGTTGATTGTTGGGCATGGAATCCCCCCCCCAAGGCATGTTTTGGGGCTTAAAGACCAAGTTTTGACCCAGTCCATTATAAAGATTTTGCGATTTGTGCACACAGAGCATGAAGTCATAATAGAGTTACACGGTTGTTTGCCCTTGTTTTTTCTAATATAATGTCAGCTTGGAAGATCTACCCATGGTCTGCAGGCCATGGGATTGTATAAATAGAGCGAGGCTCTAAGTGTAGAAAATGGTTAGGCTAATAAGATACAAGCATGATCATTCTAAGGGATTGATTCAAAGTGTAAGTTGTGTCTTTGGGTCGTAGAATAGGAGAAGGCTCTACAGTTATGTATGCAAAGGCCTAGTAGTCTGCAGCTGAGTGTGCAGTGCAGGTCAAGTCTGTAACTATCAGAAGAATTAATAAAGAGGAATTTTATGATATTTCTACGTATTGTTTCATGTTTTATGTATTATTGGGTATGAATTGCAAGTTTACTATTTATTTGCTATGCAAACTTATATGAATGTGTTGTATAAATAAATATAACATAAGGCATCCATTTACGTGAAGATAACTAACTGGTAAATAGTGTAAAGCACTGCTCTAGCAGTGCAGAATTCCCACAACCATTTTTTACAGCTACATAAAGGTGAATACATCAGGGTACGAAGGCCAAGGGAGTGCGCAAAGAAACCTATGCGTAGGGACTTCCAGTTGGACTGAATCAAACTCTTAGACATCTCAAGGGTGTAGAAACCTGGTTCTAGTGCCCCTCCATGCTACTTTAGGTGAGACCTTAGTCTACGCGCCACAGACTCTTGCCAAAAGGACCAGTAGTACAAGGATTTGTTTGGTTAATTAAATCTGAACCTAGGTCAGACCCCAACAAACCAACAAATGGTTCCATTGCTAGGACTGGGATCTACATAGAGATGTCTGATGTTATATCACTGGAATCAAACAAAGAAAGGAATTGAGGATTAGTTGGATAGGAAGATTCATGAGTTTACAGCGCAAGAGAACAAGAATCCATGACTATCAAAAGAAGAGTGGTTAGGCAGCTACTTATACACAGAGATCCACAATTTTTTTTTTCGCATCTTTCCCTACTGAGCTATACAAGTGGATCGCGAAGCTAGCAGATAGCCAAGGAAGGTGCAAGCTTGATAGGCCTATTGTGTGGTCTTCAGAATTGGTGGTAGATTGGAAGCATCAGAGGATAAGATCGTGTGCGCTATTGAATACTGGCTCGATTGAAATATAGGAGGATTCATCGCTGAGTTCATTATAGATACTGTAGTCAGCTATAGCAAGGCAGAGCAACGCCTTCTCAAAGGACCACGAGGTAAGTACGCTAAGTATTTGAACACTTGGATTAAAATGCTACTATGTGAAAAGTGGCTTATGTGAATAAAATTATGTTTGGGGCTATGCGATGTGGGAGAATCTACAAAAATGGAGGTAGTGCATAACTAGAAACTAGCCCCTTGATTTCACCTCTGTGAGGAGAGAAGGAAGAGCTTGCGAAGGTCTCACCAAGAAGTGCGATCAATTTAATAAGGCAGAGGATTGCACACATACCACCCCCACCCTCACCACTGGTAGTTTCACCATCTTCACCCCCATCTTCACCCATACCACCTCCACCACCATCGTGAGTCAATATGGCAAGCACGATAAAGATGCCAGTGTTCAAGGGAGTAAGAAATCAAGACCCGGACTAGTTTTGGTTCATGATAAAGGCTATACGAGAATTTCAGGGAGTCATGGATTATAATATAAAAAGGGAAACATTGGTCAGTGCTCTGCAGGATCACGCACTGACATAGTACATTAAGCATTACAATGACAATCAAAATGCGGGGATCACGGATATCCAAACTACTCTAAACAAAGAATTTAGCAAGTCTAAGTTAGAGGTGCAATCAATCATTAGGTTCAAGGAAATCACAATGCTACTAGGAAAGACCCCTTGGTAGTTGGATCAAAGACTGAAGTGCACAATTCACGAAGCTAACATGACTTTGATGGATGGAAAACACTGTGAATGGTTTGTAGCATTGCTAACTCCGCATTTAAGAAATGTGTTGTCACAACAGAGGCTAACAACTCAGGTTGAGGCCTTGGAGATCGTGATGAGACTGCATTAGACCCCGATATAGGATCTCAACCTAGGAGTTCAACAGATTCACATGTGATTGAAAAGCTTGTACCTTCAGATGTAGAGTCTTAAACAAGACAGGACAGCTCGTCCAGAAGTGCGCAACAAAGTATGGTGTGTTAAATGTAAGGGTCAGGGACATGACAAGGACCATCGCCTAGTGTTCGCGAATTACCTCACGGGAGGAGGACTAATGCCATTGAGACCAAAGGCACAGGTAGGACCTACCGCGACATCGACATTATGGTGCATAATCTATAAAATAGGGGGAAAGCATGCTATAGACAACTACCATCTATTGCAGAAGTACACAGAGAGTTCACAATAGTTCTTCTATAATTTCTGTAGATCAGTGGGACATGATGAGTGGACCCGTAGAGGTTATGAACTAATGATGGATAGGACTCCCACCTAGAGAGTTCAAGCTGAAACATGGCCCCTTGACTAGAATGTAGAGATGACGTGAACTGAATTTCAGGGGCGTAGACGAGGCTGCGGTGGAAGAGGACCTGGAAGAAGTCATGGACAACTGATCTGTTATAATTGTGGAGGACCAAGGCATTATTACCAGGATTGTAATTATTCAACATGTCCATCATGCTTGTATTGTACATTGTTTGATCATGAGACAAATGATTGTCCCACACTAATAGCGAGGCTTCCCGATAAAAGAGCACTCCAACCTCCCCCGACTTAGAACCTGCAAATGATGAGGTCTAAGCCATGCGAGGAAGATGGTAATGTAAATATTATGCTCTAAGTGGAATTATGATAAGGGATGACAATGATAAGTAGACTGAAGAGAGTACTTGGGTTCACAAGGCTTCAACAAAAGAACCAAAGTCTAATTTGGAGCGTGCTAAGGAAACCTTCATGGAAGCCAGGAAGAGCTTCGTTGATGCCTCCACTTTAGGAAGAAAAGATAGACCAGATCCAGAAATGAACCCGTCAATGCTTACAACATTCTTGGAAACATGCATGAAGCTACTGTGCAACAAAAAGGCTGTAAAGGGACTATAGGAACTTATAAATAGATGCGCTAGGACCATGCCAGGAGAACTGTGCATAGTCTGGAAGATCGGAAAGCATGCGATGAGGATTGGAAGGGAGATTAGATTAACCACACAGATCAGGGAATATGAGATGGAACAAGTGATTCTAGACCTAGGATCAGATGCGAACATTCTACCAAGGCAAACATGGGAGCACATGGGAAGGCCTACGCTATAATGGTCTTCTATCCAACTACGAATGGCGAACCAACAAAAGATCCTACCTATGGGAAGATTGCAACGAGTCACAGTGGATATTGAAGGAGTAAGCGCAGTAGCAGATTTCAAAGTGATATAGATTGTTGATGACAATAATCCTCACCCTGTGCTATTAGGAATAGATTGGGCCACTAACATGAATGGGGTGATAAACCTAAAGAAGCGTAAGATGATTTTTGAGAAAAAGTCTCTGCACATAGTTGTACCTTTGGACCTTGCAGAAGGATTTTGATACACAGAGCTAGTGCGTGACTATGAAAGTGATGACAACTTGGACTGAATCTACAAGATAACCATGTGAGAGCAAGACTTGGTAAATCCAACCATGGATGGACGAATCTCATGGGAGTGCGAAAGCTCCTACACATTGGATTCCAAAGAGGAGATAACGATGGTAGAATCAGTTACACGAGGTAACCACACTGAATTGTAGCATGATGATGGCATCGCTGCGCTATGTATCAATGGAGGTAAGGGATCTGCCTATGTATGATTGGGTTAAGTGAGATAGATGACTTCCTGAATAGATTTGAAAGGGAGGTGTCGAAACAACAACGTTTCGAAGCTTTGAAATGGGTACTGCGCACTATGCCCACAAGGTGGTGGGGTGCACACCAAGGAAGCTTTGGGGACTGACGCGAATGCAGGAGGATGATGTACATATGGTTTGGGAAGCCTTAGATGTGATTAACAAATAAGTATGATGGATGAGATGATCCATGAATGCACCTCGCGAAATAGACAAAGGTCTATAGGGAAAAGCCTCAACCCGAGTGGGTGCACCTATTCTTTCATACCCTAGATATTATACCCATGAACTAGTATATAGAGACGAAGCTTTGCTATGGGATGAGTGAATTGGATATCTTGCATGAAGAGTTCCTATTAACCTTCACATTTGAGGATCATTGGTGGGACATTGTTGATGATGTGCTGTAAGCAATAAAAATAGCCATCTTTAAAATACCCCAGGAGCCAATAGAAGTCATTCAGCCGGAATGGGCAACCCAACTGAGCTATGCGTTGGAGTGTTACAACGTAAATATCAAAGAAGATGACAAGGATCCATGAAAAGTTAACTTTCTAGAAATTGAAGGCTATTGCGAAGTTCAAGGGCCATCGATTAAAGACCTTGACATAACCACATCGATAAAGACAAAGCAAGTGAACATTGGTACAAAAGTTGAACCTGAGCATGCAATGCTCGATGACTACTGGGATGACATGATGGTGGATAAAGTCATTGAGTTAATCCATGAGTACTGGGACTTGTTCCGCACCAAGATCACGGACTTAAAAGGGATCTTCAGAGATTTAGGAACGATGCGAATCACATTAAACCCTAACGTGAAACTAGTTAAGCAGAGGCCTTACCGCTTGAATGAAAAGTATAGGGAGAAGGTCTGCATAGAACTAGACAAGATGCTCACGACTAGAATAATTGAGTCGGTGGAAGAATCCGAGTGGGTAAGCCCTATGGTAGTGCAGTAAAAGAAGAAAAAGGGTGAGATAAGAATATGCATGGACCTCAAAATATTGAATGATGCATGTGTACATGACCCATTCCCAACTTCGTTCACAAATGAAGTACTAGAGAATGTCAGTGGGTAGGAAACATATTCTTTCACTGACAGATTCTCAGGGTATCACCAGATCAAAATCATGCTGAAAGATAGGAGTAAGACAACCTTCAAAATCGAATGGGGCTTTTTTCAATACATCGTTATGTTGTTTGGGTTGAAGAACACGCCGACCATCTTTTCATGCATAATTGTTGCAACATTCAAAGAATATATCCACAAGTTCCTGGAGGTTTATCTAGATGATTGGACTATATTTGTGTTGGTTAAGCATGATGTAGTGAGCTTACACTTGATGATGGATACCTACCAACAACACCAAATTGTGCTTAACCTCAAGAAGTGCACATTCCTCATTCCCTTTGGGAACTTGTTGGGACATGTGGTTTTCGAATAGGGATTGATGGTAGAACCCACGAAGATTGCAGTGACTTTGAGTTTGGAAGCACCACGAAGTGTCAAACTGCTACGTGCTACCTTAGGACATACGGGGTATTACAGGAAGTTCATCAAAGCTATGCCCATATCACCGCACCGATGGAGAAGCTGTTGAAAAGGGATTTCATGTTTTGTTGGAATGATGATTGCATGAAGAGCCTGGATGTACTAAAAGAGAAATTTGCCTCTATGCCGATCCTGGTCTTCCCAAAATGGGATGTGGAGTTTCATGTCCATGTTGACTCATCCTGTATAATGTTGGGAGCGGTACTAACACAGGAGGGTGGAGAGGGCTTGGATCAACCTATTTCATTCATGAGTCACATGTTGTCTAAAGTAGAAAAGAAATATTCCACAACGAAATGCGAGGTATTGGCTATGGTGTACGCGCTCCAAAAATATTGGTACTCTTTGCTAGGGGAACACTTCAATATGTATATAGACCATTTCGTGCTAAAACACTTGGTCAGTAAGCCTGTATTCATGGGTGCATATGTAGGTGGATCTTATTGTTCCAAGAATATGATTTTTGAGGTCGTTGTGAAGCCTGGATGCCTGAACACAGAACCAAATCACTTGTCATGAATTGAGACCGGAGAGGAACCTACTAGTTTGGAGGAAGGATTACCTCACGCGCATCTCTTTGTTGTGTGCATAGCGGATGGACACTTCAAAGACATAATCCACTTTCTCATGACTGGAACTGCACTGGAAGAGTACTCCGTGCAGTAGAAGAAGGAACTGGTGGTGTGGGCGACAGATTTTTCTGTCATTGCAGGACACCTATATAAGATGGGCAATGATGAGATACTGCGAAGGCATGTACTTGAATTTGAATGTAGTCATATCCTCCTAGACACGCATGGGGGAACTACAAGAGGACACTATGCAGGAAGAGAAACCATGCAGAAGATCCTCCGCACAGGGTCGTGGTGGCCAACCCTTCATCAACATTCAAAAGCACACTACGAGGCATGTGATGTATGTTAAATAATGGGTAAACCATCGTGGAGGGATGAGATGCCTTTGAATTTTCAAATGATGCTACAAACCTTTGAAAACTAGGTGATTGACTTTGTAGGCCCTATAAAACCTCGAGGAAATATGGGCACAAGATACATTATCACTGTGATAGAGCACCTGACTCAGTGGGCAGAAGCACAACCTGTAAAAGATTGCACAACTACCACGACTGCGAAATTTTTTGTTTGAACACATATTAATTTGATTTGGATGTTTGAATATCTTGATGAGTGATCGCAGTACACATTTCCTGAATGAAACAATCAACGTGCTAACATAATAATTTCAGGTGTATCATTAGAAAAGCACACCATATCACCCACAAGCCAATGGGATAGTAGAAGCATTCAACAAAATACTGGAGACCACGCTGACCAAAGTTTGGAATGCGTAGCAAAGTGATTGGGCCCTGCATGTTCCTGAAGTGTTATGGGCTTATAGGACAACGCGCAAGAAATTGATGGGACATACACCTTTCCGGTTGGTCTATGGTGTGGACACTATCATGCCAATGGAGTATATTATGTGTAGTCTGCGCATCGCAGCACTCATAGGTGAGATAGACCGCAGAGCCTTGGAAGAGAGGCTCGCGTAATTGGAAGAATTAGAAGAGGAATGGTTTCTAGTTGGCCTCCATCAGTAGGTACAAAAGCAGTGTGAAAAGGCCTGGCACGATCAACATATTAGGTTGCGCACCTTCAAAGTAAATGATTTAGTGTTACTATATGATAGTAAGTTTGATAAATTCCCAGATAAATTCTAGATGCATTGGCTGGGCCCGTACATTGTTAAGGAAGACACATGCGGAGGCACGGTGCAACTGGTTAAGCTAAATGGAAAACCTTTCCCAGGCAAAGTCAATGGCAGTCAATTGAAGCCATACATGGGTGGCCCTATTATCTGACTAACCGACATAAGCACAATCTTCATGCTCCAAGTAGCCAAAATAAGGTGTGAGACTATAAGAAAATGTGGGGAATGCAGGAACAAGTCCAAGGAAGTAGTTCTAACATCGCAGTCTCAGAACAACAAGTATAGGAGATTTAGCAGGCTTCCGCTCAGTGCACTGCAACCCTTGCAGTAGTTCAAGTAGAGTTGGAGGCACTCTGTGCAAAGATATTTGCACTGACTAAGTGACTTGACGACGAGTCACGATGTTTGTGTTGGGGGCCTGTTGGCTGTGGAATCCCCCCATGGCATGTTTTGGGGTTTAAAGCCCAAGCTTTGATCAATTCCATTATAAAGACTCTGCAATTTCTGGGTGCGGAGCATGAAGTCATAATAGATTCATAGGGTTGTCCACCCTTGTTTTTGCAATATAGTGTTGGCTTGGAAGATCTACCCATGGTTTGTGGACCATGGGATTGTATAAATAGAGCAAGGCTCTAAGTGTAGAAAATGGTTAGGAAAATAAGATAGAAGCATGATGAGTCTAAGGGATTGAGTCAAAGTGTAAGTTGTGTCTTTGGGTTGTAGAGTAGGAGAAGGCTCTGCAGCTGTGTGCACAGAGGCCTAGTAGTCCGCAGTTGATGGCATGGACCCTTGCAGCTGAGTGTGCAAGGCGGGTCAAGTCTGTAACCATGGGAAGAATTAATAAAGAGAAGTTTTACCATATTTCCGCGTATCTTTTCCTGTTTTATGTATTATTGGGTATGAATTGCAAGTTTACTATTTATTTGCTTCACGAACTTATATGAATGCATTGTATAAATAAATATAACGTAAGGCATCCATTTATGCAAAGATAATAACCGATAAATAGTGTAGAGCGTTGCTCCAGCAATGCGGAAGCCCCACAGCCCCTGGTTAGGGCTGCATGAAAGCGAATACATCAGGGCACGAATGCCAGGAAAGTGCACACAGGGACTATCAGTTGGACTGAATCAACTTGTCAGACATCTCACGGGTGCGGAAACCTAGTTCCAACACCCCCCCCCTGCCCAATAATGCTTGAGGTGAGACCTCAGTTTGCGCTTTGTAGATTGTTGCTGAAAGGGCTAGTAATACAGGGATTTGTTTGGTTAATTAACTCTAAACCTAGGTCAGGCCCCAACAATCCAACACTAATCAACATAAGAGCCTGGGTTAAGGCTTGTTTTACTTTATCAAATGATTTTTTAGTCTCAATATTCCACTTTACCTCTGTATCTTTTCTCAACATGTTTGTTAAATTTCTTAGAAGCTCTACTAGATTAGGAATAAATCTCCTTGGAAAATTTGTTTTTCCAATGAAAGATTAAACCTCCTTTACATTTCTAGGGTGGTTTATTTTTAATATAGCTTCAATTCTGCTAGGATATATTTTGATTCCCTCTTTTGAAATAATATGTCTTAGTATTTTGCCTTCTTTTAAACCAAACAATGTTTTCTTTGGGTTTAGGGAAGTGCGAAATCTCCTACATTTTTCAAAGACCCTCCTTAAGTGGAGTAAATGTTCCACATATGTTTTAGAAAAAGAAATGATATCATCAAGATATATGACCATAAATCAACCCATTTCGTCCACAAAGGTAAAGACCATTGCTCTTTGGAAAGTGGAACCAACATTCATTAGACCAAAAGGCATCTTCACATACATGAAAGTGCCCCAAGGTGTAGTAAATGCTCTCTTTTCTTGGTCTTCAGGATGTACAAGGACTTTATTGTAACTAGAGGAGACATCTAAAAGAGAAACCCTACTAGATCCAACCACCTTCTATAAAATGTGGTGCACTTTAGGCGAAGGGTAGTTATCCTTCAGGGAGGCTTTATTAAGATTTTGAAAATCAATACAAAGTCTAATTTCTCTAGTATTTTTCCACGTTGGAACTAAATTAGATACCCATTTAGAATATCTGAATGACACTATGATATTGGAATCATACATTCTTTTAACCTCTTTTTCAATTAGTGGCATGAGCATTAGGTTCATTCTCCTTAATTTCTTTCTAAAAGGCTTATGGTCTTGTTTTAAGGGAATCTTATACTGTATAATGCTGGTGTCATAAGATTTCAAATCTTTGAAACTCCATGCAAACACATCTATGAACTCTTTGAACATGGTTATGTACTTTTGATTTTTATGTTGCGGGTATAGATTTGGATAATTTAATCATCTTGGGTTCTTGTTCAGTTCCAATGTTACATTCTTCAACTTCAGCTCTAGTAGGTTCAATTTTAGGCGTTTTGGCTATCTCATTAAAGTCAAATAAATCCTCTAAGGGGGCTAATCATCTAGGTAAAACATTTCCTTTTAACAGTAAAATTTTCTGATTCTTCTTTTTCTTCATCTATTTATTTCAATTCTAGTTTAGTCGCACCACTATGTACACTATCTTCTAAGTCAAATTCCATGTCTATATAAGCAAAATCAAACTCATCTTTTGACTGTAAAAAACTTTCAATCTGTGCATCATTTCTAAAAACTTGCCAATATATGATATTGTCTAGTATAGTGGGTCTATTCTTCACCTTAACACTATATTGGTGACTAGGACGATATGGCATTTTACAAGTACTAGCTAAAGTGGAAGGACCATCAACTAGGATGCTTTGAACTCTAGGGACCATAGACAGACTATACTCAATGAAAGATTCCAAAAAATCAAAAACATCATTCCTATAGGCTCTCAACCATGGGTGTTTGGAAGAGTATTTCCCTTTAATATTTTTATTATTAGTTCAGAATCTTCATGAATTGAAATTTTCTTGGCACCTAGCTTCTTTAATAGTTTCAACCCTAAAATTAAGGCCTCATACTCAGCTATGTTGTTAGTACAATGAAAATTTAGATTATATGAATGTCCTTCTAAATGATGAGTTTGTGAATTTGAAACCCATATGCCCGCCCTTGATCCTTCTTTACTAAAACCCCATCAAAATGTAAACTCCATAGAGGTTCATCTTGTTTATCATGCTCTGTAATATCTTTTTTACATTCCTTAGTCTCACCAAAAATAGTTTATGCCTTGAGAATTTGTTCATGTATATTGGCATCATTATACAAAATAAAAGAATCAAGGTCTAAATGGACTAAATATAAGGGATAATTATGAGGTTTATCTTGATTGGTAACCATGAATTTTATGAGTTTTTCCCTATATAGTCTCGTATTCTGACTAAACACTAGAATTGTAGCATAGGTCATATCCATTTGAAGGGTTCCTTGGAGTTTAGCTCCCCATGAGCGAGACAATAACATCCCATATTTAGGGGGTATGTTAGCAACTAAGCTCTTGGTTGGTATTTGTACTAAGTTGACACACAAATCCTTAATAAGCCCAAGGAATTTTACATTACTTGAATCAAATGAATACAAATCCTTGTTTTCTCTAGTGATATCTAGTCCCAATTTTCCATGATAACCTTAAGCATGAGATTGTGAGAGGCCCCTAAGTCAAGGATTGCATTATGTAAAATTTTGTCACAAATGTTAAATCTAATGTAAAAAGGAGGTACATCTCCATCTTCGTGTTTACCATCAACTTCAGGCCCAAACAATATTTTTGTTTGATCATCAGATACATTGAAAATATCTGTATCTTCTCCTATACTTAAGGCTTTCATTACTTGTGATATCTATGCAATTTTTTTCATGAGTTTTGTTAGAGGAATGAATATTTTAAGCTTTTCCAATTAATGTTCTATACTAAATGATGTTTGAGTTTTGTTTAATATGATGGAATGTTATATTTCAACCAAGTCTTTCTGGGGAAAATGTCTTTGCTCGCTGGTAGAGGGATTATCAGTTTGAGTGTCCTTGAATACAGTATTGGATTTTTTTTGGGTTGGAGCCTCAACATTCTTTTTAGCAATGATGCAAAGGTTTTTCTTTGCAGGTGTATCAACTACATTTTTATTGGGAGTATCAGGTGTTTTCCTCCTCCTTATATTGTATTGCTTGTGGACTTCCAAAATAGCATTTTCAAAACCTTTCTTATACTCTTCTGATTCCTCGAGATCTATTTCATTCTCTGATAGTAAGGAAAGGTATTGTTCCTATTGAGTGAGAAATGTAGAATCATTTTCATTTACTGCCATTAAGTTAATCTATGTATCATTCATGTCTTCAACTATTTCTCCCTACTCATCTATATAGATCTCTTGAAATGGAGGTCTAACCTACTGATATGGAATTTTTCGGTCACTTTGTTTGAGTTGGGGTAGGTTTCTCCTAAAATTAGGATTTCTAATTTGGGGAGCATGTTGGTTTTCTCTAGGAGGATCCTGAGCAGTTATACTTATCCTATCCATGATCTTCTCCATAGTTCTATGTAGACTATATATTTTATAATCATATGGAGAAGAAGAGGAAGGTTCCTCTTTGATACTAAGCTTTATTTCAGTTTTTAATTTTCCTTTTTTGGCTAATAAATTAGCCTCGACTTTAAGGGAATTAGTTTTCATTTCCTCTAAGGTAGTAGGGTCTCTTTCTCATAGATGATATGCCATATCGACATCAAATCCTTCAAGGAAATGTATAAGGGCCAATCCTAGGGGAGGTTTAATAGCAGGTGGAATTGCACTATAAACTTTATTAAACCTATCACAGTATTCTTCCACCGTCTCATTAGGTCATCTATTTAGGTTTTTATATTCATTCTAAATTTGAAGAGGATTATTTTTGGTTTCTGACCTATTTAATAAAGACTGATGAAGGGCATCAAGGTCAGCTATACTAGAAAATACTAAATTTTTAAACCATTTTCTTACCTCTCCACCCAAACTCTGAGCAAAACGTATCATATTTACATCACTTTCATCCACTTCCTAAAGATAAAAAAAATCATTCATTTTATCTATATTTGTTGTGCATTGATAACACCAGTGGCATCAAATTAAGGAATTCTAGTTTGATAATCTTGGGGCATAGGATAAATTGCCCAGGTAAGACCAAGGGAGCATAATGAGCAAACATTTTGGTTTGAATAATGGGTGGTCTTATGGGAGGTATAGATGTAGAAGTTCTTGGGATAGGTTTGGTCACTCGCTGTGACACTATTAGAGAACTAGTAGAGATTACAGAAGGGGTGGAACTAATTTATGTGGGATGAACATATTGGGAACAAAGAGAAGATGTTGTAATAGTGAGGGCTGAAAGTTCAACATATCTCTGAATATAGGCTTCATGTACAACTTGATCAAGTACTGATATAAGATCTTGTAACTTGTCAAAATTTTGGAGAGTTTGTTGATCAAGATTTTGTTCAATGAATGGACCTACATATTTATATTGTTGGAGTACAAATTTTAACAATTATAGTTTGATCAACAAAACTTTCAGATTTGGTCCTAAATAGACTATGTTCAAATGGTACTGAATATCTTCTATGGTAACGAACTTTTTTGGAAGAGAATTTTCCCTAGAAAGGGGACTTTCAACTAAACTTATTTTCCTTACTAACTTTCTAGGATCATCTAAAACTTTGGGAGGTTCTGGATCAGGATGAGATCTTGTGTAAATTCTTTTTGGAGGAAGATCTTAAATGTGAGAGACCCCACTTGATTTTTTACACAGTTTGCAACCTGTAATCCTTTATTTCTAAAATTTGGATCATTACCTTTTCTGAAATAAAGTTTTATGAACTAGGGAAGTTACTTTTGTAGAATAAAATGAAGGATTGTTCTTCTCTAGTATGGTTGCCACTATGTTAGCACTCTGTAATTTCCAAACTTCTGAAAGAAACCATAGAGGCAACCACAAAACCACTTTTGAGCTTAGGATCTAGCCTTTCTAAAATCAGAGAGGGATCTATTTGTCATATTTAACTTTGTTGTATTTGTAATTTTATGCTAGTTATGAGAGTTTGAAGTTTGATTTTAAAATTGGTTTGGTTGATTAAACACTTGAAACATCCATTGGACTATACAGTCTACAAACTTAACAAGGGTTTGTCTCATATTTTCAAAGGAGTTTCATAGGGCAAGGTAGTTTCAAATGGAATGTAATAGAATAAAAGAAATAGGTTCAATTAAGAAAAAGAGCAGTTAAGAACTCTTTAACTTAATATCATAAGGAAACATTTAAATTATCCATAGGAAGAATCATAGTGTATCATTCAAAAAATTACGTTCATCAACTTTCTATAAAATAATTTAGATTTAAGAACACATAGGTATGGAAACAAAGAAATAAACATATAGACAATGAGAGAAGAACTTCACCAATTAGTCCAACACATGAATCCTATGAAAAATTTCCTTTTTATCACTGATCAACCCATCAAATGGAATAGTACAATAGGTTTCTGGAACACAAAAATAAACCATTCATACTTGAAGAAGTGAAGTATTTATAAGCTTATTTACAAAATATCCTGTCAAACCTGATCAAGATGCATATTAGGAATTTCTAAAACTAATTCTACCTATTTGTTACAAAATATAGGAAAATTAAAACTAAGATTGGTGGCCCTAGCTTTGTGGAACTGCTAAATCTCTAGCACTCAAATTTCTTCTGCGTTGTTGGGCCTATGTTGAAAAAAACAAAATCAACGTCTTACTCTAGTAACTCGCACAGTATATCCCAACGTTGTTAACCAGGGATAGACAATTTGAGTAACTTTATGTAGACCTATGTCGAAAAAAACAAAATCAACGTCTTACTCTAGTAACTCACACAGTATATCCCAACGTTGTTAACCAGGGATAGACAATTTGAGTAACTTTATGTAGATCTCATCTAATTTAGTATACTTGGCAAAATTTGGCTTGGAAATAAAGATGTGCTTGATTTCTGGATGTCTAAATCATATGTCAATTCTTGTAAAAATGATTTTCCTATCATGTTGCCTTTCACTCCTACAAACTTAGTACCATCATTAGAAATGGTCATCAATTTCTGGATATAATTTGGCCATGTGACGAGATTGTCATTTATCACTAGTAAACTGGGAAGTCCCTTTTTGTAGAGGACTTCCAATTCGTTGAAGAATCTTTGTAGACCTATGTCCAGAACTTGATATTTTTCTTCCAATTGGATGATTAAGTTTCTTTTGGTAAACACCTTTTTTACTTCTAGTATTGTCTCAGTCATGGAGAATTTTAGGGGAGAATCTTTGCCCTCGGGCCAAATTAAGGGGTTTTAAATTTTTAGTGGGAAAATATTTCATATCATAGTACATTTTTACAAATCGCGTCAAATTTATTTGACAAAAAAATTAGGTATGGCGGTTAGCCCACCTTATTTTAAGGGAGAGGGTAAAAAGGGTAAATTTAGCTTTAGGAGTTACAACCCTCCATTCGCCCTAACTTTGAAGAATATGTTTTAATTAAGTGAATCCTATGGGCCAAATACCATATTTATAAAAGAGGTATGGTAAATTAATAAAAATATAAATAAATGAGAGGTATTTTAAATAAATAAAGCATTTTTATATTTAATCCATAAGTCACCTTATATACATGCAAGGGTGTAAACAAATAAAAATATAAGTGGAGGTATGGTAAATAAATAAAACGGCTTTTTAAACTTACTCAAAAGGTATGGTAAATAAATAAAAATATAAATAAACTAGAGGTAAATAAATAAAACCTATTTTCATATTTAGTCCTTAACCCTCTTTCTATTTATCAAGGCTCAAAGAAGGTTTTATTTACGTGAATCCTATGGGCCAAATACGATATTTGTAAAAGAGGTATGATAAATTAATATTTACTCCATAAGTCACCTTATATTTACGAACACTCAAAAAATGTGTTATATTTAGGTGAAACCTATGGGCAAAATACTATGGGCCAAATACCATGGGCTAGATTATTA
>APFE031365602.1:136188-172469 GCA_000404065.3 Pinus taeda
TTTCCTATATACCATGGAGATTCGCCCATTTATTATACATGTAAATTTAGGGGGGGTTCTTAAAATTTTCCTTGCTTCTATGCTCTTGCAGCCTAGTGTTGTAACTTCCCTTAATCGGCCTCTAGACCTTCACGAAGTTCTATAGCTGAATTTTTTAGACCTTGAACAGGTCAATTAGCCACTTACGTGCATCTTAGATTACCCTTAGATCAGTAATTACTCGAAATTACCTAAGTGTTCAATAACTGTGATAGAAAGCATTATGATCTTTACATAATCACTTAACATTAATTGTGCTTAGATAGAAATACAGACCAATTAAAGTCGCGCATCAATACATCATTATCTTATAAACCATCATTCATCACAACATATAGCTCATTCATACATAACAAAAGTAAAGGGACTAAACACAGGAATTTATGGAGCAATCTTCTTTATTGATATGCATCAAAGGTTTACAGACTCAAAACTTCCCTACACACTCAGTTGCAAGGGTGCGTGCACTCAGTTGTGGAAACTACTGTAGGCCTCTACGTACTTAGCTACAGAGCCTTTTCCTCCTCTAATACTTCTATCTCGATCTTCCTTTTATTGACCCATTACATTCATCATATCTTATTGTCATGCCTTAGAATCTCTAAGACACACCTATTTATACAATCCCATGGTTCGTGGAGCATGGGTAGATCTTCAAAAACTAACTCAGGTTACACAAGGGAATGGTAAAATCCTTTTTTACTCTTAACTATCTACGTGCTCTGTGACCACAATTTGTAGAGACTTTACATCCTTTTACATCAAAACTTTGGATTTTTCCCAAAACTTCAGATTTTGCCCCAAAATTGACCCAGGGGACCCCATCCCAATACTTGGGAGTCCTTAAACAAGAAGGTTTTATTTTATAGAAATTATGGAAGAGGAGATAGTGTAATGGGGAAAAATGTTCGATGTTACTGGAAACTTTTATTTTGAATTACTATTTTCGAGAGCTTCCATTAATTTCTATTGAACTTGGATGCTTTGTGCACACACCAAATTGGGATATAGGCCAGTTCACATTAATTTTCTCTCTCAGAATAGTAGGATCCACTAACAAAATGGTGGAATTATTCAAATTGTTCATAATTACAAATTCAGTGATAACTTAGGAGTTATAGGAAATTTAATTCAATTATGAACTGATGATTAGGGGATTTTTTCTGGGTATCTGTTCATTCATGACTATACCATTAGACTACAAAGGAAATCATAGACTTGCTTATTAAGTTTAGGTATGTTCTATGCTAGAGCATTTTATTTAAATTTTCACAGTTAGCAATCGCATCAACATTATGATAAATTGCAGATAGAACATAAATATAAAACACAAAAGACAAGCCAAGACAAGACGACATAAGATGTGGCATTAGCCAGGGACAAGCCCCCACAATGTGTGGGGAAACCCTTTGATCAAATCTTATTTTATCTTGAAATTTCAATAGAGAAAGAGAGAGAGAGAGAGATAGTACATTTACAACATAAGTCAACACTTTGACTTGTCTAGATCTGAGCATAGATCATCTCCTATAATGATGAGATCAGTTGAAGACATTTTGCTTCAACTGATACCTATCATCGTGTTGTATCTAGTCCTCTAGTTGCACCACTGCATACTGCACCATGCTGCTATCCATGTCCATGATATTATCCATCATAATGCTGCTCAAACTAATGAGCATCATCATCATGCTGCTGCCCCTGCTAATGTACCCTTGCACATGATATCATAGTGCTGCTCACCATGGTGCTACCTCTACCTTCTCGTTGCTTCATCATGCTGCAACAATTTGCCTCTATTGATATCAGCCTTAGCGGCTTGCTCATGCATCATGCTGCTTATACTACTACCCATTATGCAGCTCATCATGCTGCTTATAATACCCTTCTGTTGCTTCATAATGGAGGTCATATATATATCAACCTTAGTTGCTTGCTATGGCTTGTAGCCTAGCAAAGCAACTAGGCTATAGTTAGCGTATAACATCCAGGTAGAGCAGTGCATCACATTCACTTAGAACAATGAATCACATCCATTATCAAGAGCATATCACACCTATTTAGAACAATGTATCACTTTCATTAGAAAAACGCATTACATTAATGAAATGCATATTACAGTCTCCATAATATACGGCTAGATGTACCCATTTCAACATATGAATTGTCTCCCATAACAGCGTCTAGATGAATTCATTACTGCGTATGAATTTTCTCCCATTACAGCATAATGTTTATTACAGCGTAATGTCTTCCATAATCTAACTGCATGTAAGGATCTCTGTATAATTAGGGCAAGATCTCTTCAACGTATCTATTTTATTATGAAGAGCGTATCATTGCTACATATATTATATGTCTACAATGTATATACATATGTCTGATTGACCAATGATGGAGTGTTCACTGTATTGCTGCGAATTACAACGCATTCCATCTCTGCGTATGACCGGCATATATTTTCTGCATACATCGTGTAATATTTGTTGCGTGTTAGGGTAACATTAAGACCATGTAATATTTGTTGTGTGTAGGTCCTTAGATCTGCGGCTAGGTCTCAATGAACAACATATTAATTGTGTGGTCCATGACTGCGTTCATATGTGCTTGAACTGGACAACGTATAGATGTATTTGCTGTGCGTATATGTCTTCTAAGAATGACAACGTATGTGCCTTGGTTCTTATATGCAAGTGTCTCCATTATTGTTCCATTTACCGTGATGAGGGTAAGAATTTACAACGTTGAAACTTCTTTCATCATCTACGCTTATGCATCTCCATGATCAGCGTGATAGATCTTCAAAATTTGCGTGTAGGTCTTAATGACTAGCACTATGACTACGACTCTTCCATTATGACTGCATCCCTTTCAGGAGTAGATTCTCACGTTTACTATGGCTTAGGGCAATGTACAGCAGCTGGGGCATCAGGGCATCATTTGAAGACTAGCGTATCACTCTTGGTGTCTCACTCCTCCCAAAACCCAAGACGTGGAGAGGAAGTGATCACTCAAGAATGAGTGTGCCAATTTACATCAAAACTCTTCTATTTATACTAAAGGTGGATGATTGAATAGACATGACTTTTGGGCTTCTAGAGCCTACATAAGAGCTGGTCGGCTTGATAATAATTATATAAACAAAATAAATTCGTATCTCCATAAATACTTATTGGAATCGGATGATCTTTGGATCAATCCTACACCTCTCGACGAGAGGGATCCAATAAAAATATTATTTGCCATAAATAAGCCGACCCACATGGAGTTTAGCCCTAGTTACCAATTTAACACTCCCTCTCAACTAGGGAGAACTCCATCTGGTGATCCATGTGTTCGAATGTACTATCTTTGTCATCAGTGCCCTGCACTGCTCTTCCCAGCTCTGTTGGCTCTGCTCAGCTTCGTTGGCTCTCCTTTGCTCTACTCAGCTCTATTGGCTCTGCGTAGCTCTACTCTGCTTAGCTTTGCTGGCTCTTCTCTGCTCTACTCAGCTCTGCTGGCTCTGCTTTGCTCTGTTGGCTCTGCTCTACTCTGCTTAGCTATGCTAGCTCTGCTCTGCTCTACTGGCTTTATTGGCTCTACTTAGCTCTGCTCTACTCAAATGAGCTCTACTGAACTATGAAGAAGAAGAATTGATCGAGAATGTCTCATACCATTCTCCACTGACCTAATGTCAGTCTCAGAGTGCATACCACTAGTCCTAGACTAGTCTCAACCAACCCGAAGTCGGCTTCATAGTAAGTACAACTCCTACCACTGGTCCTCGACCAGTATCGCAGTCTCAGAGAGTGTACCACTGGTCTCAAACCAGTCTCAACCAACCCGAAGTCAACGTCATAGTGTGTACCACTCTCATTGGTCCAAGACCAGTACTGCACTAACATGAATTTAGTCTCGGAGTATGTACCACTGATCCCAGACCAGTCTCAGCCGACCCGAAGTCAGCGTCATAGTATGTACAACTCCTACACTGGTCCCAGACCAATATCACAGGCTCAGAGAGTGTACTATTGGTCCCAGAACAGTCTCAACCGACCCAAAGTCAGCGTCATAGTATGTACGACTCTCACTGGTCCCAGACCAGTCCTGCACTGACACGAAGTCAGTCTCGGAGTATGTACCATTGATCCCAAACCAGTCTCAGCCGACTCGAAGTCAACATCATAGTATGTACAACTCCTACCACTGGTCCCAGACCAATATCGCAGCCTCAGAGAGTGTACTACTAGTCCCAGACTAGTCTCAACCGACCCGAAGTCAGTGTCATAGTATGTATGACTCTCACTGGTCACAGACCAGTCCTGCACTGACACGAAGTCAGTCTCGGAGTATGTACCACTGATCCCTGAAGTCAACGTCGTAGTATGTACAACTCCTACCACTAGTCCCAGACCAGTAACATTAATCCTAGACCAATGGAGGTCATCCTAGCGTAGGGAGTACGATAGATACAACCATGCATCCATCGGTACTATTATGGTCCCTAACTTTATTTCCCTACTCATTGATCAGATGAGATGTACTTCCCATGAGTCTCAGACTGCATGGGTAGGATGCCTCGATAGGAGAACTTAATTAATCCTATCCTCACAGGAGAACACATCAATCCTGCTACAATCGCCATGGAGAACACATTAATCCAGCCTGCCATGGAGAACACATCAATTCAGGCCTCAGAGGAGAACTAATCATCCTGCTACACAAGAGAGCGAATCATCTTGTTCCAGTGCACACCACCAGGGGAGGGTGAGTCACCCTGTGGTTGTATGTTGCTCCAGTAGAACTACAAGCCCCCTAGAGCTCCCAGAGCTCAATGTATGCAACATGCAGGACTCTTTTACAAAGGTCTCTCGACGACTCCAAGTCATTCGGGAAAATCACAAATTTAATCTTTCCTCGGGGCTCTGTCCTATACATCATCTCAGTGCGATGGAGCCTCCTTGATCATCGACTTACCATATCCCGAATAAGGAAGTGTTTGATGTCTATCTGCTAGATCAATTGTCAAATATGGGATTCCTCAATAATCAAATCCCACCTCTGGTTGTCACAGAGAATCATAGTGGTATTCATCATGTGTACAAACAGCTTAGTGAAGAGCTTCAACAACCAGACTGCCTCACAGAAGGCCATACTATCAGCAATGTATTCTACCTTGGTGGTGCTCAGAGTCACCGACTTCTACTTCCTACTCATCCAGGATATCGAGGCAGATTCCAAAGAGAAACAACACTGAGAAGTGCTCTAATGATCCTCCATACTGCCTGCCCACTTATCATTCGAATAATCATGTAGTTTCATATTTCGGGCAGTGTATCTCAATCCATGAGAGATTGTGCCCTGAAGATATCTCAGAAGATTCTTGGCACCAATCTAGTGAGGCTCAACCAAATATGAGCTCGCCATGCTAACTGTAACACAAATGTCTGGATGGAGGTTCTCCAAGAACATCAATGTGAGTGAGTTAATGAAACTCAGAGGCATTTCCCAAATCAGGTCCAACATCACTACCATATAGCTTCTGGAAGTTAAGATCCTTGAGGTAGTCACAGGCTTGCAGCTTATCTTTCCACATTCAGAATCCAACTCCATCTGTCTCCTATAAATGAGAGGGTCTGCGGCTGTCAGACATAGGTGCCGGTACGAGAGGTTTGTCATCCACAACATTTGAGAAATGGTTTGGATCAGTTTCACTCCTAGTGAATCTCAGCTACATTAGACAGCTATCAATCCTCTCATACTACGCTCGAGGTGTTTTGCTTCAAGCCATAGAGGGCTTTCTTCCACCTGTATAGATGAGATTCCAGATCATGAGTCTTAAACTCCTCGAGTTGTTCCAAACCTGTGGACCTGCTGCATGAGGGGAATGGTCCCCTTATAATATTTTCCTTTGGTACATTTCAGACATGTACCTTCATCCTCCTTTTTGAATTCAAGCATCCAAGTCACCATCTGACTCACAGACCTCCAGTGTTGAGTCAAAGGACATGGTCCCCAGTGGACTTCCTGCAACTTGATACAACCTTGAACTCAAAACATCTTTACAAGATCTATTTTCAAACATGTACCTTTTCATCAATGAATGCCATCTTATAACCTTTGATTTCCATTTCCGAGATGGACATCAGGTTCTTCTTGCGATCAGGTACATAAAAGTGATTCTAGGGTTCCTTGCTTTTGCGGAAGAGTCGACCATTTCCTTGATGACCTGCATTACCAGTCATTCATTTGATCATTGAAGATGTCCCAGGAATGATTGTTATCTTCATCAAGAGATGTCTCTCTGTCATTCGGACACTCCTTCACATTGCAGTTGAACTTATTTCAATAAGGCATCTACCTTTCCTTCCACCCTTAGATTTGAACTTCCCAATGAAGTGATCCTTAGATGGGTCATCAGAAACGTCCGGTATGCCATTCTGATAACATTCACTAGTTCAAATTCACCCTAGGTGAATTATAAGGAACCCATTGATCCTTCTGTCTTGTCCCAACTGTCTTCGGTGATTGCTCTTTCACTCTTGCTTGGGAATTGTCTTCACCTCAGCTCTAATACCATGTTAAGTTTAGGTATGTTCTATGCTAGAGCAGTTTATTTAAATTTTCACAGTTAGCAATCACATTAGCATTACGATAAACTGTAAATAGAACATAAATATAAAACGCAGAAGACGAGCCAAGACAAGAGGACACAAGAGGTGGCATTAACCAGGGACAAACCCCGCAATGTGTGGGGAAACCCTTTGATCAAATCTTCTTTTATCTTCAAAGTTTAACAGAGAAAGAGAGAGAGAGAGATAGTACATTTGCAGCCTAGCAAAGCAGCTAGGCTATAGTTAGCATATAACATCCATGTAGAGCAGCGCATCACATTCACTTAGAACAACAAATAACATCCATTATGAAGAGCGTATCACATCTATTTAGAACAACATATCACTTTCATTAGAACAACGTATTACATTCATGAAATGCATATTACGGTCTCCATAATCTACGGCTAGATGTACCCATTTCAACATATGAATTGTCTCCCATACCAGCGGCTAGATGAATTCATTATGGCGTATGAATTGTGTCCCATTACAGCATAATGTTCATTACAGCGTAATGTCTTCCATAATCTAACCGCGTGTAAGGATCTCTGTATAATTAGGGCATGATCTGTTCAGCGTATCTATTTTATTATGAAGAGCGTATCATTGCGGCATATATTATATGCATCCAGTGTATATACATATGTCTTATTAACCAACGATGGAGTGTTCATTGTATTGCTGTGAATTACAATGCATTCCATCTCTACATATGATCGGCGTATATTTGCTACATACATCATGTAATATTTGCTACGTGTTAGGGTAACATTAAGACCATGTAATATTTGTTGTGTGTAGGTCCTTAGATCTGCGGCTAGGTCTCAATGAACAGCATATTAATTGTGTGGTCCATGACTGCGTTCATACGTGCTTGAAGTGGACAGCGTATAGATGTATTTGCTGTGCGTATATGTCTTCTAAGAATGAAAGCGTATGTGCCCTGGTTCTTATATGCAAGTGTCTCCATTGTTGTTCCATTTACTGTAATGAGGGTAAGACTCTACATCGTTGAAACTTATTTCATTACCTGCGCTTATGCATCTCCATGTTCAGCGTGATAGATCTTCAAAATCTGCGTGTAGGTCTTAATGACTAGCGCTATGACTGTGGCTCTTCCAGGAGTAGATTCTCACGTTCACTGTGGCTTAGGGCAACGTACAACAGCTACGGCATCAGGGCATCATTTGAATACTAGCGTATCACTCTTGGTGTCTCACTCCTCCCAAAACCCAAGGCGTGGAGAGGAAGAGATCACTCAAGAATGACTGTGCCAATTTACATCAAAACTCTTCTATTTATACTAAAGGCAGATGATTGAATAGACATGACGTTTGGGCTTCTAGAGCCTACATAATAGATGGTCGGCTTGATAATAATTATATAAACCAAATAAATTCATATCTCCATAAATACTTATCTGAATCGGATGATCTTTGGGATCCAATAAAAATATCAGCTACCATAAATAAGCCGACCCACATGGAGTTTGGCCCTCGTTGCCAATTTAACATTTCTAGAGGCCAATCAGAACTCTAAAAAATAGATATGTTGGCTAACTTGATTCTCGACTTCGAGTTACAGGGCCATGTGAATTTCTATTAATTTTATTGTGGAATCCTGAATTCGGTACATCTTGAAGGGTACTGCTACCAAGATCGTCTAGGATGCTCAATAGAGAAGACTAATTTAACTAAGTTACCAGTAGAGGTGCACCCAAATGAATCAAAATATAATATACAGAGAGAGAAATTAAAGAAAAAATTAACATATATTGCTTAACATAGGCATCGTTAAACACTAGAATAGGAATTCGACAAGTAGGATTATATTTAAATAACTTGGAAGAGGAGCGCTTTTCTACAAGAATATTGAAGAGATAAAGAAGGTGGGGGGCAGTTGCTATACAAATTATTCTAGCATAAATGCAAAATTATTTCCTCAAGAGGAAGAAAGGACTGATATAGAGGTCTAAGCATGGAAAAGGAGTTGTCTTAGTAGAATGTTAGCATCAACACCATACAAGTTTGTGATGGGTAATAATATAAAACCGAAACCAAAAAATCCTTGGAACAAATTGCCATAGTTGAAAACTATAAATACTGGAATCACCATTCATTATATGCACACATGTACAATAATAAAAGGGATAAATTTCATAATAACAACATTGTACACTACTTCTAGATCAAATCCAAAATTTAAAAAAATCTCAGCATAAGCCATCCCTGGAAATATTATCAAAAAAAAGTTCGAAAAAGAGAAATAATATTGAAATCAAATGATAAGACTACACAGGAAAAAATATTCCATAATACATGAAATTAAGGATCTATATTCATATAGTCATAATTAGGAAGAAAATATGAGATTACATCTCTTAAATAAATCTCAGCCAAGACTTCCCAATGGAGGTATGAGTCTTATTCTAGTCAGAGCTGTAATTCATTGTTAAATATTTACATACAAGAAATAGATAAAAAGAAACCCACTAACAATAAAGGGTTTCATATTTTAAGTCTATGATCAAACCGAAAAGAACCAAAGGAAACTAGTAACGACCCTGGCAAGGAAGAAACTACACCATATTGGAGAAAGAGCGCCATTATCGCCTTATGCATGAAATACTCTATTGAGAAGCAAAGGTGATGCGAAAATAATGACTTGGCGTGAGTGAGAGAAGTAAGGCAATGAATGACAGCATCTGGACCATTGGTGTAATTTTCTATGGAGGTACCTATAAAAGAAGAACCTAGGATTAGTTCCAACCTTGTTGGAGAATAGAATAAAATATATAAGTCGAAAATGGGAAACAAAACCCTTAAAAAAATGAATACCTAATGAAGGACAGTATATTTTCATGAGCGCATTATTTTTTCTAGAATTTACAACGTAGGAAGAAAAAAGTAAATGGTTAGCTCAAATGCAATGACTCTACGACGTCGAAGAAATACTAAAAATGCATACCAAAATTGAGGTTTTAAACCTACTAAAAACATAGCACCAGTGCCACACAGAACCCAAACCATGAAACGTGCCCAGAAGGATTTCCCTCTTTCTGCATAATGACCATTAGGGGTATAATTGTCAAAATTGGAAAAGACTATAGATTATACATGTAACAAGGACACAAACTTAATAAATCATTGTGGGGATATTTGTAAGTCGAACCAGGAAAAACAAAATATTTACCGAGTTGAGATAAAGCTAATCCAATCCTAGTTGAATTCATCAAATGATAGAGAGAATGTTGGAGTTAATGCTTACATTCCATATTTAAGAAGTTGGTTTGTGATGGTTGAGAAATTCTCTCAACCTCTCTATCTAATTTGGGAATAAGTTGGATCTCAGAAACTCTATTTAATAGAGTAATCTGAATGTAAATCTGTGTGTGAGTGTCTTTGCACATACACCACTTGTGCATAATATATGATTGAGTTTCTATAATTGTGTTGTTTTAGCTATTTTTACCATGGTATCAGAGCTAGATCTGAACCTGTGTTGTGAGGAGGTGCATCTGGATGCTAACCGGGTCGTTGCAACCCGAGTATTCTAGACAGAGCAACCTACGTATGTTGTCGTAAACCATCCCCATCTCCATTGCGGCCGTGAGCTTCCATAGAGGAGTAGCGATCTCCCGAGCGGAGAAAGTCCTGTTCTTCAGTTGATGAATATGAGGATGTTGGGATCCTCAACGTTGGGCGGTCTCCAACACGAATGATCTTGTGTTGTTTTGGGGCACCCGATCAGACACAGACCAAGAAAATAATTGACAGCCGATTCCAAACGATTGTTATAATTGAATCTGATCGGAAGAGGAATCGACAAATACGACATAGCAGCAGCAGGAGGCATCTACTATTATCATTAGCCGAATCTTCGAGTAGCGGAAGATCATTCGGCAGGGATCATATCAAGCATCACAATAGAGAAGAATTGGGTTACATCTTGGGCAGTTTTGATAACCTTGCACATCAAAACGTTCAGCTAAAGCCAAGACACCGTTATCGCTTGAGCAAATCTGTATTGCGTAGGCGGGCCATCTCATGTTTTAGATTCTCCAGCAGAGCTGTACCATATCTGGGGAAACAGTCTATAAAGAAAGACCATCCAACCCATCATATTTTGTTCCTCAAACAAGATTTTTCTCGCCATTTTAGAAATGGTATTTTATTTTGTCTTCTCTTTTATCATGGAGTTTATGGTGTTAGACAAATTCAATGGTTTGAATTTTCCCTCGTGGAAAGTAAAAATATAACCACAGATGAATACCAATTGAATTCCGATGATGAATTTAATGAAGAGAGTGATCCTATTAAACTCTTTTAAAAATAACCAGTAGTTCAACTATGTGTCTGATGCCAGTACTTAAAGATCAAGTAGCAGTAAGGCTCACTATGGATGGTTGTCCAGATAGTATGGCAGTTGCAGATCTAGGGAAGGATCCCTCATTAGTGGTAGACATGGAAGTGGTTTCCTAATGAGGTTATGTGACAGATTGGGATGCTGTCCAGTAATTGACTTCGGGAGGTCCTTGATTCGGGAGTTGAGGAAGGGAACTCGGGAATTCAACTTGCCAACTACACATTTCCGAGGGTTATGAGGCAACTTGATGGATCATCTACTGATAAGCTTGATTATTTTGTAATGTAATCATTAAGGGGGGATGTTGGAGTTAACGCTTGCATTCCATATTTAAGAAATTTGTTTGTGATGGTTGAGAAATTCTCTCAACCTCTCTATCTAATTTGGGAATAAGTTGGATCTCAGAAACTCTATTTCATAGAGTAATCTGAATGTAAATCTGTGTGTGAGTGTCTTTGCACATACACCACTTGTGCATAATATATGATTGAGTTTCTGTAATTGTGTTTTTTTAGCTATTTGTATCAGAGAACCCATCTATGTTCTTGTCTTGGCATAGACAAGGAGAAAAAAAACACCAGTGAGCATTTTAGGTAGAGAATAAATTAGGGTATTTAAATAAATTTGAAACCTAGGTTTGCTGACCATCTTACCCACTTCAGTGAGAGGTGACAGAGTCGGAGATTTGTGGGAGTCCACAACACTTTGATGGAAAAACTTGGCTATGAGTGTCTCCTTACTCATCGTGGTGGTATTACAAAAGCTAACACAATGGATAAATATAGTAATTTTCTCGAATGAGGAATGTTACAAACCCTATCACTAGGGTAAGATGAGGAGAAATAATAATATATGTTGGATGAGTGTGCATCCAATCCAACCATTGATGGCCGGAGAGTACAACAAGCAATATGAAAATCACATGGGCCAGGCATAGGTGGAGCTAGACCATTCAACACAAGAATCAAGTCCAACATATGAATATTATAGTAGAAAGATAGGTAAATTGAAGTACATTTAAGTGTTAATTAAGGTGTGGGGGGGCGGGGGGTACTGCTATCAATATGACCATACTCTCTCACAATACATAGTTAAAAACACCTAATTTAAAAGTCACACCACACACCCAATTAAAAATAAGGATTTATAACAACATTCACACCTCACTATGTATATCTCGACCATTGGTTTTAGCATTAGGAAATGAAATATTCCAACAACCTCATAAAGAAAATGACATGTTTGGCAACTGATATTTCTTCTCAACCATATGTATAGAATATGGATAATAAATAATTGATCAAGAATTACTAACACCATGATTATATATGTATACATAGCAAAAGTAGATGACATGATGTTCTCATAAACTAGGGAAATGATTAATGTTTCCATGGGAAGGAAACCAACAAGGAAATTAAAGCTAGGAATTGAGCATGCATTATAAGGGAATGTGAGAAGATTATTTGTAGTTTTTTTCTTTTTTAATGTAGATGGAGGACTATTACAGAGAATTTTATACAGAAGCATCGAGAACTACTCAAGTGTTGAGGAAAACACATTTTTGAAGGAGAGGTGCATGTTAGGTCCCTATAATACTAGTGTAGCCCCCTTATTGTTATTATAGTGTAGCTCCACTATTGTTATTTTTGTGCCCATGTAGCCCCCATATTGTTATGGTTGTGCCCCATAGAAGTTCACTATTGTTAATGTTGTGCCCTTACATTATTATTTTTATGTAGGCTCTAATTATATTATGACCCCTTAAGATACTATATATTCCAAGGAGGTCTTGTCAGTTGTATCATCAAATAATTATTCATTTATTTGATGTAAAGGATCCCGCCCCCTTAAGGAGGCTATTTCTCAAGTCGTTTATCTATCTTTTCTTCCATTTTGTGAATTGTTTGCATAACATCCACCTACATATAAATTTCTACATTAAACTTCACAAAGAATTTTGAGAAGTATTTATAGAAACAAGACATATTAACCCTTCCTAAATATGGAAGTCACTTAGCAAAGTAAACAAGAGTGCATCATTTAGGTAAAATTTTAATATAAGTGAATTCAAATCTCTTCAACTGGTTTGTACACCGAAGTAAGAAAATTGCAGGGAGGGTTCTAAAGATTATATGTACAAATATTTCATAACTCATGATTGTGATTATATGATGGCCAACAAACTAATGCAAAATTGAGTATTCAATGGCCATCAAGGCTACATAATTGTAATGAGAAATTGCTGGAGATAAATACCCCCATTGAGTATAACCAAAATAATACATAGGTGAACTAAGATGGGTTCAATTTCTTTCAAAGTTAAAAGTTTCAATTTAGAACAATATAACATGAAACAAGAATGGTCACCACGACAACCCTACTAGGTTTTCTTTCCACCCTCGAGTGAGACCAAAATTAAACCTGCATAGAATAAAAGGATGAAGGCTAGATAACTTGAGTACCTGACATAGTGTTTGAGCGGAAAATGTAGTAAATTTCATGGGAAATTTGGAGGGAGTAGTCACAAACCTATAGTAGACAAGGAAACTATATAAGGAATACATAACCATAGGTATAAAAAAATCATTCACAGCAAGAAGAAAAAATCATAACTCAATGGAATATTTTTTACCTGAGTAGGATTCTTGCTGTATACCAAATTCATCACCTATGCACAAATAATATTACAAAAATAAGGGTCGAGCGAATTACAAGGGAAATGAAGAAATTTTATTGGATACCAAGAGCCCTAGTAAATTATATTCATTACCATGATTGGAAATGCCAATGAAGCTGATAATAGTTAGAGAAGTAGTTAAATCCCTTCTAAAATGCAAACCCTAAAGTTGACTAAGAAACTAGGTGCAAAGATGAGGTTGCATTCAATGAAGTGAATAAGCCATAGAAGAATATTTTGGCAGATAACCTATTTAAGAAAATCCATAAACTCCTTAAGGAATACAGAGCACCCTGCAAAATTATGTGAAATTAGAGAAAATGTGTACAATAGTTAAGTGACCTTAAAAAAAAAACCAAACTCGTAAGTTTTGTTGTTACGAGCAATAGTTGAAGTGTTAAATCCTCAGAGGAGGAGAGCATGGAAAGAACATTAACATACTTTTGGTGTAGTAAGAATAGTAATGCATGCTTGGTAAGATGGGGGGGGGTGGTGATTCAGTGGGAGTTTAACCAAAGCCTAAACATAAACCAACTAAAAACTGTAACAGGTTACAAAGAACATATCTATTAGAGAGTTAGTTGTAAATGGAATCTAGAGTGGTATGGGGGGGAGCGTAGTTACCCTAACCACCCATCTCTTAATACTTTCCTTTAATTCTCAAAGATCCATCTAGTCGTTCCACCCCTAATGACCAAGTCAACGAGTGATATGCCACCATTGAAGTGAAGCAATGTGCTCAGGTCACGTGGGTTAAACATAAACACAATTTCATATCCAATAATTCATATCATATAACTTTCTATCATGGAATATGATGAGGGACATAATGATTTAGTTTTTATATAAAGTTTATGCCATGAACAACCTTTTTCTTTGCTATCGGATAGGGATGGGAGAGGGAAGGGTTAAAATATCCCTTCAAATTAATACGTATAAATATGGTAAACATTAAAAGGTAACTTAGAAAGACAGGGAAGGAGATATTAATAAAAATATACAAAATATATAATTCAAATAATATTTAAATAATAAAAAGTTACATTAGGCAAGAGAAAAATCATGAAAATTGAAAAAAAATAATCAAAGAGCATATTATTTATAGATATATAAATTTGGGGTAAATTTAGGTATTTACACCTTAAAGAAATCACTCTTCATTATATCCAACTCAAATAGAAACCCAAGGGGAAATAAAACTAGAAATGGGTGCCAATGGTTTTTCATTATAATATTTCCAACCATTTAATATTGAATGTGGGTCTTTGAAAATGGCCCATGCTTCTTAAATTTCACTGGATTCTACCTTCACTCATAGATGAAGATATTTGTACATGATAAAAAAAATATCACCACAACTGTGACCTGGACCATAATGTACTCATTTCCATGAGAATTGTAGGATGAGGAACCCTCGTTGGCATCAACAACTCCCTTGGACGTTTTTTGAAAGCATTAGAAGAAGAAAATTAATCTAGTTATATCTCTTATTCCTATATATATGTTTATATCAATATCTTAGAGTTTCTCTTGGAGTCCATTCATATTTAATATTAGGATGATCTCTGGAGACAAACCATGATTTATGAGCACATTTCCTTTCTATGTCAAAGATTCCATGCATATGGCCATATTTATAGAAATTACCCTATTCCAGTTGTGAATGATAACCATGATCCCATTACACCTCAGATAACGACAAATTTACCAAGGAGGTGGGAAAAAAAGGGTCCAAAAGACCCCCCCCCCCCCCGCTTCAACCCAATCACTCTCAGAAGAGACTAACCACCAACAATTGTTTTGACCCTTTTTCCACTCTGAAAAATAGGATCCTCCTATGACCATGCCATCACCTAACATTTAAATGTCGTACTCAAGTCCTCCATCATGCACCCCCAATGAGCCACCCCCTTTTTCATTTGTACCTATTCCAACTCGCGAATACCTACACATCCAAGAGAATGGCTCAGAAAATCCAAGGATATCACTAAGGATATGGGGCCAGACATTCTTGACCTCCATAAAATTTCCAAATCTTAGAAAGGCAAGAACCCCAACACATTACCAAGACACCATGTCAAGACACCAAGAATATCTTAAATATTATTGGTATGCCTCCAAATCATCCCTAGGGAAACCCCACACTAGAACATTTGTGTCAAATCCAAGTAAATAAAGGAGACAAAAAAATCTCACATGGAATAATAGAAAAAGGGAAGGAAAGGAACCCAAAAAATCTTGGAATAACTGGGAGATAAATTGGTCAACTCATGGTGAATCAAAGAAATACAAAATTTTATCCCTCTTCTAACACACCCCCAACATGAATGGCATCTCTTGGAATATTTGACACCTCAACTACAAAGGAAAAATAGAGGCTCCTCAAAGTAAAATGGTTATTTGAAAATCCAAACTTCATGATGCTTGAAGAAGGAAAATCTTTAGTTGATGTAATTAATAAGATAACTAGCAAATGGGGTGGATATTTCAAGGTGACAGATCTCAATGCTCATGGGAAATCAAGCAGACATAAAATTATCTTGGATCACTAGGAGGTTCTCATTCTCAATAAGATTGCTTCATATCGAATCCTTACCATCTAGTTTCACCTTATCATCTCTATTGAAACCTATCACATATTAAATATTTTATAGACCTTCCTTTCCAAAAGATAAACTTCTTTATCTTGGATCTATCACCAACAACAATAATATTATAGTTCGATCCCCTCAGATCTTAAGCAACATATTCAACATGATAAAATCCCTGGTGTAAAAAAAAAGGGAGTATGAAAATACTTAATGTATATTACATTAACTTTTAGGATAAATTGGAAACCTCCCACATGGTTGATTTGGAAACTACAAATGACACCTTTACCTAGAATAACTAAAGAGGAGGTTCCCATGAAGTGGCCTTGAAACTAAATAGGTTCCTAGTGTCAAAATATATAATGAACTCGGACATATTTTTGGAAGCATCTACTCTCCCCATCCATGACTCTAATCATTCGCCTATATGTATGAATATTGATATTAAAAACTATCTCAAGAATAGGGCATTACTGATAAGTTCTAGTTTCATCATCCCAATTTTCAAGCCAACATAAAGATACATTGGAACAAACATGTTACTTTTGAAGGTACCTCAATGTACAAGTTACAATAGGAGCTTAGATACATCTAATGGTAGCTCAATTGATGGAAAAAATAGAAATTTTGCAACATTATTGAAGAAAATTATAAACTAGAAAAGAAAATGGACACAATTCTAAATGAAGTCATCATTCGTGATAGATTAGTGTCATTAATTAAAGAAGAATTAGATACTCTCACCAAACTTGAGGAACATCAAAAGTAAGAACTACTATCTATAAATAAATAAATAAAGAAATCAATGGCTCATAAAAGGGGAATGAAATACATCATTATTCCATAAATCCATGTTGCAACATCAGCATCAAAATTGCATCTCTTCTCTTAAAAATTATGAAGGTGTTAAGTTGTAGGAGAATCAATATGTAGCTCAAGACCTTAACATATGCTATCAATATCTTCTAAAATAACCCCTTCTGAATAAACCATATTTGATCCAACAAATCACAAAGAATATTCCTTCATTGGTAATGAAGGAACAAAACGAGGATTTCCTCAAAGAAATATCATTTGAAGAAGTGGAAGAAAATATCAAAGTAATCCATGGTAACAAAGCTCCTAGCCTAGACCGTTTTAATGTAGAAATATTCTAGAATTGTTAGCCCACTTTAGGACACAATTCTTAGCAAGGTGCAGAAGAATATCGACAAAAAAAGTCCATCCTCTACGCCATAGATGCTACATTCCTCACGCTTATGCCTAAAAAAAATACTAGGTGGAGGGTCCTAGTGGTTATCAACACATCACCCTCTACATTGTCATATATAAGATCATTACCAAAATAATATGCAATCTGATCAAACCACTACCCTAAAAGCTCATCTCATTAAAGTAAATTGGATATGCTAAAAGTTTCTAGATCCTCAACAATAACATGGTCACCCATGAAACCATCCAGTCCCTGAATATCTCAGAAAAAATTGTGTATGTTCCTAAAACTTGATCACTCAAAGGACTTCATCAAGCTTAATTGGTGGTACATTTCCAACATATTAAGAGCCATCAGATTTGATTAAGATTGGATCAACTAGATCAACCACCTATTATCCTTATTCTTTTGTCTCAATCTTGGTAAATAACTCCCCTACCATCCTATATAAATACTCCATAGGCACATGACAAGGAGACCCACTCTCTCCTTTCCTTTTTTATATTAAAGGAATAAGGAATAGGAAGATTGATCAAAGTAGAGAACTGGAGAATAATATCAAAGGAATTCATATATTTGGATTAGACCTTTCTATAACCCACCAACAACTTGTTAATGATATAATGGGTATGGGTACTCCTACCATCTAAGAGGAAAGTAACTTCACACACATTTTTCATCACTTCGCTTAAGATTTAGGTATGGAAATCAAAAAAATTAAGTCTCAAATATTTTTTTTCAATACTCCATCCCTTGTTCAAACACATATAAAAAAAGTCCTTGATTTTAAATTGTGAGTAAATTATGAATAGAACAAACAATGAACTATCTAGTTGGACCTTTCACTCCCTTAACACAGGTTGATGGTTAGTACCCTTGAATGCGACCCTTCAAGACCTCTCCATCTACCTATGTGTGATTCTTATGGAACAAGCCTCAATATTACTCAAAATTCATCAGCTACAACACTCTTTATTATGGGAACAACCAAAATGGAAAATAATCGCCCATCGCTGCATGGGACAAACGTTATGTGTGAGAACTAAAATGAGGTATAATATTACTTTATCCCTCTACTATGGAAACAATCCTAGGTGTTAGAACATGGTGGAGATGGATACAAGGAGGCTAATATATATGGAAATATATTTGGTATCAAAACTATGCCCCACAAACTATCCCAAGGCATCTCATACGAATGCAACATTCCCACTCTAGCTCTTATATATCGACCCTCACTAAAAAAGGAATGCATCTACTCTAGCAACATTGTTTTTGGTAAGTAAAGGATGGACGCTCTGCTTTATTATGTGAGGACTCGTGGTAGTAGAGATCCAGATTTATGAAGGAATGAAATTAGATATATACTTTAACAACAGCATAGAGATACATCGAAACAAAACTTCATTCAATAATAACAACTATTGAATTGACTGTTTACATTTAAAAAAGAGATGAACTAGCTTGGTCGATGTTAGCTTATCTCTGATATGTGATGGTTACATGCATTTTGACTTATGTTAAATGAGGCATAGAGGCCTTTTTATCATCAAGAAATAATGGAAAACCCTAAAAATCTGAAAACCTAACCCTAGGAGATGAAACACCAAAATCTTGTGGGCCCACTAGGGTTAGTTGGAAAATCAAGTTCTGAGGGTCGTAACTTTAGCATACGATCTTTGTTTGGTGTGCATGATACCTTGTTAGAAATTGATATCCAAGCAAAATAAATTTCAACTACAATTAGATGAGATGTTGGTCACTCGTTTGCACATTTATCAAAAGAACATCATTTAGGGCCTCAAAACTACTCTGAAAGTTCAAGCCTTGAAAAATCACCACAGTTAGAAAACTGTCGAAATAGGAAACTATGTTGGAAATTAGAAAATTGAAAGGAAATAGTGTTGGGGTTATTAATTCAATTTAATGTATTAAATTGCTAACGTAAATTATCGATGAAGTTTAGTAAATTGATGAAGTGTGGTGCACAATATGTGCTTAGTTAACCTTGTTTCTTACTTCGTTGAGTATGTTTTTGTATTGTTTTGAGGGTTTTTTCTTCTATGCCTAATGATTTTAATGGATGTTAAGTGTCAATGATCAACTAAGTCTAATGGATGTTTAATATAAAAACTAATTTCTAAGAAGGGAGAAAAGGAAATGTACTACAACTAACTTAATTTGCATAAAATCAAATAAAAAACTTGAATGGTTAGTCTAATCTAGGCCGACACTGTATCTATGAAAAGCAGAACATTATTCTAGATACAATTGTATTCATTGATAATATGAAAATGAAATCACTTCCTATCGTATCCTTGAAAACTCTTGATCAAAAATAAAACTAATCCTATTCTATGAAATGAAAACAAGCAATATAAAAACAACTATGATCTAATGCATGTTCAACTACTATTGTGAACATTCAATATAGGAATATGTTGAAATCATCTTCTTTAAATGACTTAAGAAATTGAGTATACATTAGATGTGATGTAAGAAAGCATTATAAAAGCATGGAAAGGAAAACTTGCAGCTACTATGTAATCTAATGCCTCTTAGGTAACCCAAATTGGAAGAACTACCTTCTTGGACTTGTTGATCATGAGATTACACAATAGATGAAAGCTTAATCTAAAAACCATGACATAAGCATAAGGAAATAAACTAAATCATTGTTTATTCTTAATGCCTCAAGAAACCAATATTGGAAAATAGCAGAATGTTACCTTCTTGAGAAGCTCTTTGGAAAACATAGTTTTAAACAGTGAATGTAAATTTGAATCTAAGAAAGCATTGTAAAGACATGTGAAAGAAAACTAAGTCACTATATCTTCTAGTTATTCAAGCAATCCAATTTTAGAAAATAGATAAAACACTAGCTTCTTGGGATGCTCTTAGGAAACATAAAATTACACAGTGAGGTAAATCTACATTTGAAAAATAAATTAACATTTGCGATGGAAAGCTAAACTATTTTCATGAATCAAAGTAAAACAAACTAATTAATCTTAGAGATTTAAAAAGGGATTCACATGGTTGATGGGGGACCTTCCATTGTCCAATAGAATTCCAACTCACAAAACTCACATTATAAAATTCAATAATAAAAAAGAACCTTCTTTATTGATAAACTCACAACTTTACAGAATGGAAATCTACACTCCTAATCTCATTACATCAATAGATATTCACTTTACATCCCATTCCATCTCAAGCCTTGTTACAAAACATTCTATAATTCTTTGTCTTATTTTCCTCCTTTTTTACCCCCCTTGATAGGAGAAAACTTCTCCTATTTATACAAAAAAATGAGAAGCTATCTCATTAATGAGATTCCATGAATCTCTCCTTATATCTCTACAGTTACAATCAAAATAGGAAATGATAAGACACATGTCTTCTTAGAGTTTCAATACAAATATGAAATGAGACACATATCCTTATGATCCCATGATCTTCTCCACTGAAATTCGAATTTGGTTTTGGGATGCCACATAAAGGTCATTTTGAAGCTTCCTTTTGACCTACGCATGTCAACAATTTCATCCCACTTGTTAGGTATAAGCATATGCACATTATTTTATAATTTTTAATAATAAATTCATTTAAAAATGCTAAGAATTAATAAAGTTTGGAAAAACATAAATGTGACCCAATAATGATAATGGTAAGGTAAATGTAATGAAATGGAGGTAAATGTAATGAAATAGAGGTGGAATGAAGGTGACAATATGGAAATATAAGTTAAAATGTAATGGAAGTGAATGACAATTTCAAGGCCCAATAGGGGTCCAAGTTGAATAGGTAGGTGGCCACCAATATACACCTAGATTATCCATCCCACACTAGGAAGAAATGGTCCCCATTGCATTGAGTGCCTCACTGAGATGGGCAAACTTCTACTGAATTTGATCCCTGGTGAGCAATTTCCTTTGCATAGGAGCTAGCTGACTTTGAAAACTCAATACAGTTGGATCCTCTATTAGCGATTTTTCTTAATTTTTATGTCCATGATATGATTGGTCATGGCATGTTCAATGCAGTCTGGGTTGAGCTTTGTTGGTGTTATTTTCTCAACAATGTCTAATGTGTCAACCAATGGTAGAAACTATGGTCGAAGGCGGTTGACACTGAGTAATGGGTGTAGGCCAAGAAATGGCAGATTACGTAACATGAAAGCATTGACAACCATAACCTCGGTGGTGGTGTAACATCCATATGAGAGTAGTTGAAGCTTCCAGTGGGCTCCTGTAAGGTGTTCCTTCTGCAAATGAAACCAAACCTTGTCACCCACTCGAAACTTATGTGGCACCCAATGTTGATCATGGCATTGCTTGTACATTGCATTCACTTTATATAGGATATCATGAAACTACTGGTAGATGTGTCAAATGCATTCAATAAACCTGGTGGATTTTTCAATTCTAGTCTAAACATGTGTAGATTATGTATGTGTAGCCGCAAGAGGAATTACTACACCAATGGGACAAAATGGTTGAAATTTGAAATATCAATGGGGCACAATGGTTGAAATCCCAGGTGTACTTGAAACGGGTTGTGTCCAGTCGAGTTGTGTAGATATCTGTTACAGTTGTGTTACACATAGGGAAGATTCTCATCCCATGTTCATGGATGCTTATATTTATACATGCATAGTATGTGCACTATCTTCTTGTTGACAACATTTGTTTGGCCATCAATTTAAGGATGGAATGTAATCAACTTGGTGAGATTATTGTCCAAGAACGACTAGAGCCTTGACCAGACTATGATTAGGAACATGTTATTCTGATCCGTTATAATGGTATTTGGAATCCCAAAAGGTATCCACACTCATTCGAAGAACAGTTTGGAAGTGTCTTCTATCTTGATATTATTTTTGCAGGTAGTCAATATAGCCATCTTGGAAAATCTATTAATGACCACAAATACACAGTCATTACCATGCTTGGTAGAAGAAAGTCTAGACTTATAGTGCACGGAGATGGATTCTCAAGGTTTGTTAGGAGTTGGTAGGGGAAATTATAAGCCTTTCTTCCTAATTGTTGGCTTGGTGATGGCACATGTAGTGTAGGATTTAATATATTTTCCAACATCATGGTGGAGTTTTGGCCAATAAAATACTTCTACATTACTACCAATTTTTTTCTCTAAACCAAAGTGTCTTGTGACCCGAATGTAGTGCATCTCTCAGGTCATATTGGCACGCTCACTTGAAGGAACATAAAATTACCCCATGTAGCATAATAATGCATCTTGGAGGTGGAAGTATGGTACTTTCTTTCCATCCATCAACATCTAATATGTGGTGGCAAAGTCTGTATAATTTTTGGATAGCTACATATATATAGAAGTCTTGTTCCCACAAGAGTTGAGGATAGTGTTCAATGGCACAACTAGGGGCCGACTAAGTCAATATAGAATGTTATTGGTGCTACCCTTCTTCTATTTAATGTTTAAATGGAGTTATTGCATATATGTGGACAATTTCTGATTGTGATCATTCTACAACTTCCCTTGTGTCTATATAAACTAAAGAGGGTGGTGATTTGTGTGGATGGTCATCTCCTTCCCCAAAATGTAAATTTTCCATTGCCACCAAGCCTACATGATGGAATACATCTCCTTATCATAGGTGGGTTATTTTTGAATTGTATCAAAGAGAGTTTCAATGTGATAGGTTACTGGATGCCATCATTGGGTGAGAATTGCACCAATAACATAGTCAAAGGTATTTTCCTCAATTTTAGATGGTTGTTTTAGGTATGGAAATGTGAGTACTTGTGCATATAAAATGTGGTGTTTCAGATCAATGAATGCCTTTTCTTAGGACTCAAACCAAGAAAAATTTACTTTCACTTAGCCCTTGGTAAATTAACTCAAAGGTTAAGTGATATGAGATAATCCCAACACAAACATCTAATATAAATTGGCAAGGTTGAAAAAGTTGTGAAGCACTGTTAGAGTTGTCGGTGTTGAACAATCCTGAATGACTTGGATCTTAGCCTAATCCACATGCTTACCTTGTTCATCAATGATGTAGCCCACATATTAGACCTATTTCATGCCAAAGGATAATTTCTCCAAGTTGGCCATAGTTTGTGTTGCCGCATATTTTGAATGACCTACTGAATATGTTGCAAGTGCTCTTGCTAAAGATGAGGATGTCATCTAGATACACAAGCATGAACAAGTTGGTGAAATGATGCAAGATTTCATACATCAGCCTCATAACATTTGTAGGGTAATTTTTTAACCCAAAGGGCATGACCAACCACTCAAAAGGCCCTCCTTTGATTTGGAGGTGGCCTTCCCTACATTTGTGGGTTTTATTGGAACTTGGTGATAGCTTGACTTAATATCAATTTTGTTGAAGTACCTTTCCCCCTTGAGGTGGTCAAGAACATCATCAATCCTTGGAATCGAGTACCTTCTCCAAACAATTATTTTATTGAGTGCTTGATAATGAATCAAAAGTTTTGAGGTCTCTCCCTTCTTCTATACGACTACAATTGGGCTCCCACAAGGTGAGGAACTTGGTCATGTGTTCCCTTTTTGTAGAAGCTACTAGACCTGCAACTTGATTTCCTCATTTTTGAGATGAGAGTGACAGTAAATCCATTGGGTAGAGGAGCTTTGAGAGTTATATTGATCGTATTCTTAACCTAAGAGTGGAAGCATACCCCAATCGGTGAGGAGATGATATCCTTGTACTCTTTCATGACCTTATCAAATTGTGTATTGTATGGAGGAACCCCTTCTAGGGGCCGAGTGAGTGGCCATGATCTTCTCCTTACTTTGAGAGAAAATCAGAAAGAAAACAAATTTCCCAGTATTGGAGATGAATCCATTGGGTAGAGGAGCTCTTAGAGTTATATTGATCGAATTCTTAACCTAACAGTGGAAGCATACCCCAATCAGTGAGGAGATGATATCCTTGTACTCTTTCATGACCTTATCAAATTGTGTCTATTGTATGGAGGAACCCCTTCTGGGGGCCCAGTGAGTGGCCATGATCAATACCGGCTTTAGGGGAATGGTGAAACGGGACATAAGCCTAAACATACTAGTTATAGGGGGAGGGGGTTGACACATTGACTAGTGCTACTAGGATTCTTCTCCTTACTTTGAGAGAAAATCAGAAAGAAAATAAATTTTCCAGTATTGGAGATGATCATACTTCATTTCTTAACAGAGATCAAAGAAATGGTGGTAGGTGAGGCTACCTTCGATATCATGTATATATTTCTTCCCAATGTAATAATACAGTGTGAGGTTTAGACTCATACACAACATGGTGCTTCCACAAGTATGGTTTTTCTGATAAAGTATCATAGAATTAAAGAGGAGAAACATCACACAATACCTCGTCCATGAAGTGTTTAATGCTTTAGGGAAGGAGAAACTGTTGGCTGACATAGAGAACTCCTCCTTGGTGGAGCCACCGAATGGTGTATGGTTGCGGGTGTGGTGTGGTTGACAAGCCCAAATACTTAGTGACATTTGCTAAGGTGAGGTTCTTTTGGCTCCCAATATTGATAATGAACTGCAGTGGAGAACCCTTCACGTACATCTATGAGCGGAAGAGATGCTCCCCCTCCTTTGCATATTCAGGTGCAATATTTTAAACCTTGGTGGTGGCATTGGTGCACTAGGTTTTGCCTCAATAATCTTCTTCCCCTTGTCATTCCCCTTGTTGAGTTCTAGTTCATATTCATAACATACATTAGACTCTGAATCTTTCAGCTCAACCACTAGTGATTTCTTGGTGAAACGCCCATTTGGGTTGTTGGTGGTGCTCTTGTAGAACACACACGACTTTTCAGTGTCTTTATTCATCTTGGTGGTGCAACTTCAATGGGTTTTCCTAGATCACTCCACCTTGCCTCTATCCTTTTTGCTATGGAGTTGAGGTTCCTTTTCCCTACTTTAGATTCACACATCTTGTTAGGATATTCCGACACATAGGAAATAGTTAAGTTCAACTTGGTCTAGTATAGAGTTAGGTATAGAGTTAGGTAAAGTGTGTTTCTTTACCGTTGTACATTTTGTAACTTACAATCCGACGGTCACGATATGTAGTGATCTGACGGTTCATTCTCTCCTCGGTATTACCGACACATGATCCGTGGCTTCACACCCGATTGGTCCATGAATTCTATTTAAAGCGCATGGAGGGTCATTTGTAGGTTAACCGTGCATGAGAGAAGCTTATGTAAATTTTCATTCTTGTATTAATAAGTTGGCTGTAGTAGCCACATTGGCGCAGGCCGTGGACTGTTTCCCTCTCTAAGGGTTTTAACCACATCAAAAATACTGGTGTATTGATTTGAGATCTGGTTGTGAGCGGTGTCCTTTTGGTGTTCTTTTCTGAGGAACTTAGCCTGTAAATTCCTACACATCTAAAGTCTTTCTTCTTCTATTTAAAATTATGCTCGTTCCTCAAGACAAATCTATATGCTATGCCAAGTGAGTAGATGTCCAAGAACTCCACTTCTTCCTTTATATATTTGTAGACATCCACAATAATTGAGTACTAGATGCCACCGAGAAGCCTTGATACCCAACTTCATGCATGGCGTATGGAAAATTTTCATGAACTCTAACATGTCTTGGTTCCTTTCTTACCGTAGCATGTTACACTTTATGTATTTATCTTCATATCTACTAACAAGGTAATATTATTCCTTGATGACATCTGAGAAATAATTCCAAGAGGTTGCAGCTGAAAACAATGAGGTTTCCTCTTCATCACTCTCGTTTACACTACTACTTATCATGGAGTGCAACTTTGAGGAGAGAAAAAGTAATATTTTTCCTATCAAAAAAAGTATAGACCGAAAGATATCCTTCCAAGAGATTTAAGAATCTATCTAGAGAATCTATGTCAATTTGGCCTTCAAATATAGGAATGTCAAAGTTAACTTTTACCTTAAAGGGGGTGGCACCTCAGAAGTGACTTCTGGATGAAGATGCCTTGCCCACTGATACTTTCCAAAGGATCTGGGAAAAATTATCCATCATCTCATTCCTTTGTCACTCAAGGCCTCTTCAACCAATATGTTAAAAGGATATCCTACTCCTTCATTTTTCTTTTCTTCTGCCATGGGTTCAGGTTATTAGGGTTAGGAAGGTTGGCCTTGGAATGGTTTAACCTGTTCAAGTCCCAATTCCTTATACCTTGACCTCATTGGGGACATGCACGACAAAATAGAGAAATATGATACTTGTTGGAGGAGCTAGTCGAGATGACCAACTACTCGAATGGGAGAAGGGCTAGTCAGCCTAGCCAAATAACCTTAATGTAATAGATTTTCATACGAAATATCGATAACTAATGACAAAGTAGACAATATGATTAATCTAATAGTTAGGATCTTGTAACTCTCTAAGACTTATCAGTTTATGTATACATGTTGGTATAACTATGTAAAGTTGATTCCACATATCATAAAGAATACATATATGCAACTTGGTTGTCTCCCCAAAACTATGTCTTTCCTATCCTACATGGTTTCTATATATTTACTTGTGTCTATCTACTAGTAACAATGAATGCATTTCGATACATTACAACATTGGTTCCATTGTTGGTAAAAACAATTGAGTCCAATAAAATATGAAAGCATAAATGTTAATGCTAGACGATATACAGTTATTGTGGGAAGTGAAGATCAATAACTATCTAGAAAATTATGCATAAAGGAATTACTTCTAGATCTCGGAAGCCAGGGCTAACTTCTTCACAAATGCACATGAGCATTTTGTTGAAGAAGCCTTGGTAGAGATTAAAAATTTCATTGGTAGTGTTACTGATGAAAAATTCTCAAAATCAAACTGACACCTGGTTTCTATTGAAATTATCAAACGACAGTCAAACAAATTTACACGAGTGGCTTGGTTTGATCTTGTAAAATTATTGTGAAGAGAAAGCATGAGAATATCAAACATTTATCAAACATATTAAAACTAGGTTCTAAGATGATCTACACAATAGGTTCTTCTTCACAAAACAAACCCTATTACATAAATTCCTGGTAGATAAGGGCACAAGCCACACTGTCTAATATCACCCACCACTAAGGATTCCAGCCATAACGACTAAAAGAAAGGCTAGATGAGGTGGCACAATTTTCTAGACACTCAGTGTAAAGGCACGAAAACTGTGTGGGATTATTTTTTAAGTAAATAATTATGATCGAGAGATACTCCCTCATGAACAAAAACTAGTTGGTTCAGCATAGAGGGGGTAGAAGATCATGAATAATAAAAAGAAAAAATAAAACAGTAAAAGAAAAAGTTGGAGAAGTATTGTAGCTAATGAAAATTGAAGATAATAGGTTGTCTGTTATTAATTAGCAACAAGAAAAGAGCTGACCAAATAGTAATTGACAATATAAACAATCGACTGACATACAAAAATTACCAAGGGATATGAGACAATGTCAATGGGAAAAAATTAGAGAACAAGAGTAGCAGAAGAAAATAATGAAGAATTGGGAGTGCGAGAGAAAACATCCATGATACTCCTTAGAAGAGTTGAGAGGTATAGCACCACCCGCCCCAACATAGAATGAAGGTCTACTGATAAATTCAAGAGAAAAAGTAGGCACTCTGGAAATAAATGATTCTATTCAAGTAATAATAAGTACTCGAAGGAGATCCTTTTTGTGTCTGAGCATAAGAGATTTTCTCTGGTCGAGTAATTTTCATGAAATAACTACAGTCTGGTATACCGACGATCAACAAAGAAACTGTCAATAAAATGAAAATTTTATTCAAAACCATTCGAATAATAATAACGAGTAAGAACAAATACTTATCCAACTATCTAGCCTCATGATTATACCCCCTACCAGAGCTCAAAGAATATCAAGATGTATTTTTTCCAAACTACAAAGAATTAAAAGGATTAGTTAAGGGAATGGGAGAAATGAGGATTAATAAGATTCTAGCAGTGAATTCAAGAAAGAAGAGACCGTATAAATTAATTTATAAATACAAACATGTTATACAAAAACAAATAGAAGGAACACTTTCCACTAGTATTATATACCCAATAGAAACATCTGAATGGGAAACCCTATGGTTTTTCAACCGAAAAAACATAACCCAACAAGACTACACATCTGTGTCAATTACCATGGATCGAAGAAGCTAACCATTATTGGTCCAATTCCATGTTTGTTTTCCAATGAAATCATTAATGAAGTAGCATGACATGAATGTTATTCCTTTACAGATGACTTTTGAGAGTAAAATAAATTATGTATAGTAGATAAGATAGAGAAAAATCAACATTTGTTATGAAATTTGTCTCTTTGGCATATAAAGTAATGTCGTTCAAACTAAAAAATGCACCAGTTGTATTTTTGAGAATTGTTGTCAAAGCATTCTAGGATTACATATATAAGACCATGGTTGTTTATTTTGATGATTGGATAATCTACACATTACTAAAGGATCATATTCAATGGTTAAGGCTAATTCTCGAAAGGTGAAGACATGTATGACTATCCCTTAACATAAACAGATGTATTTTTGCAAATCCCATCAGAATGCTACTGGGTCACGTTGTTTCCAAAGATGAAATAGAAGTTGATATGGAAAAAATAAGGTATTTCTAAATTTAAAACCTCCAATTAACCAGAAGGAGATTAAAACATTTATAGGACATAAGGGTATTACAAAAGATTCATTAGACACTACTTCAATATAACATTCTCAATTGATGAACTCCTGAAAAAATCTATTCCTTTTATTTGGTCCGACGAATGCGATGAATTGTTTCAGTTATTAAAGAAGAAATTCGTCGAAGCTCCAATTCTTAAATTCCCATATTGGTCTAAACAGTTTTGCGTTCATGTTGATACATCAAATGTGGCAACTAAGAAAGCCTTAGTGCAACTTGATGAAGAATTAATAGATAACCTTAATCCTTACACCAGTCGTAAGCTTAACAAATTTGAAAGAAACTATTCAACAACATAGCGTGAAGCCTTAGCAATGATATTTTCTCTAAAAAAATTACGACATTACCTTTTGAAAAATCCTTTCATATCTTATACACATCATCAAGCCTTAAAATACATCATCAAAAAACCTGTGCAATAAAGCTAGATTTGTCGATGGCTACTATTATTCCAGAAATTTGAATTTCAATTTATCATCTGAACTGGAAAACAAAATTTTGGCCTTGATCATTTATCACGACTAGAATCATAGGGTGAACTGACGCATATTGAATACAATCTTCCCGATGCACACCTATTTAATATTGAAGTAGTCCCTATCGAACTTGCTGAAACATCATAATTCCTTGATACAAGTAAATTGCCAAAAGGATTAACCAAAAAAAGAAAAAGATTTTAGAAATTAAAGCAACACGATATACATTAATAAATGCCCAACTCTATAAACTAGGAATTGGCAAAGTACTTTGAAGGTGTGTCCTTGAAAAGAAAAGAGAAGTTATTATTGAACAATTCCGCAAAGGGGGTACTCAAGGACACTACCAAGGAGACACTACTACCTACAAAGTAATGCAAGCTATCTTGTGGTGGCCAACCATATTTCGTGATTGTTTTCAACATGTACAAAAATGTGACATATGCCATAGAACCAGTCGACCCCTTCCAAAACATCAAGTGTTGTTACATTCCATAATTCCATCTCTACTATTTCAAACATGGGGATCAAATGTTTTAGCTAGGTAAACCTCAGATTCTAGAGCTCATCAGATGATAAACACTCAACTGGAACAAGAGAAGAAAATGTATGCACAAATTTTGTGGCAACATCATCAGTGGCTGCATGAAGGAAATAAATCCCAACATGAAGCTTCAAGTTCCTAAGATTTCCTACAACAAATTTTGTAACAGGTAGAGAGTATCAAGAAAATATAAATTTCAATGAGATGATATAAGACTCTCTACTAGTAGAAGTAAATGTTACATATTTGTCCGACCTCATAGATTCAAGTGTAAAATCTCGAGTAGCAGTCCAAGAATGATCAATATTTGATGAAAATTTGCAGATTCTAGCTCCAATGATATATCAGACTAGTTATCCTTGAACAAATCCACCACCATGGGCATGTTCCACATCTCAGCATCCATGAGGACCTACCCATCAATTCTATGCACCTAGTGTTTCCACATTTTCTTCCATCTCATAAAAAAAATCTCATGAAGAGTAGGTTGATCAAGCAATGAGCCAGCTACCCGAGTGAGCCTTAGATATTCTTACCGCAATAGCAGAAGAAACGTGCTTTGATCCACCAATTGTATGAATTTGATATTTTTCATTACAATACTTGTAACTCAACATTGTTAATGTAAAATGTTTTTTTGTCTTTTTGTCCTTTTTGTATTTTTTCCAACGCTCCCCTTCCTCAGGATAAAGAAGGATTTGAGGGTGGGGGAGATGTTCAAGGAGCTAGTTAGGATGACCAACTAGTCGAATGGGAGAAGGGCAAGTTGCCCTATTCGACTAGCTTCAATGTAATAAATTATAATAGGATAGATGGATAACTAATGACAGAGTAGACAATATGATTAATATGACAGTTAGGCTCTTGTAACCGTCTAATAAGCCTATATATATCTGTCGGTATAACAATGTAATGGTGATTCCACATATAATAAAAAATACAAATATGTGACTTGGTTATCTCCCCATTACCATGTCTTGTCTATCTTACATGCTTTTTCTATATTTACTTGTGTATGGCTATTGATAACAATGCATGCTTTTAACTAGATTACAACAAGACCACTCTCATACCATTGATCCAGATTTATAAAGGAATGAAATGAAATATATAATTATACAACAACAGAGGGATACAATGAAACAAAACTTTAATTTATAAGTAGAAACTATTGAAAACTATTTACATTCAGAAGAGAACAAAATAGACCGGGCAATGGTAGCTTATCTCTGATAAGAGATACAATAGATACATGCCTTCTACACTATGTTATAATGAGACTTATCAGCCTTTTTTTACCAGTAAGAAACAATGGAAAATCCTAAACATCTTTAAAACCTAATCCTAGGAGATGAACCGCCAAAGGCTTATAAGTCCCACTAGGGTTAGTTGGAATGTCAACTTCCTAGGGTTATAACTTTCGAATATGATATTGATTTGGTGTGCACAATACCTCATTAGAAATATTTATTTGAGGAAAACAAATTTCAACTGCAAACAGAAGGGTTGTTGGTCTCTCTTTTTCACATTTCTAAAAAAAACATTGTTTAGGACCTGAAAATGTCTTCGAAAGGTTAAGACGTAAAAAAAATAACAAATATAGAAAATTATGCTGTAAATTAGGAAATTGAAAGGAAATAATGTTGGTGTCAAAGTGGAATAAGAAAGTGGCCATGAATGTCCACCTGGATCAAATAGACCCCTAAAGTTTGGGATCAAAAGTAACTCAACAACCTCCACCTACAGATGATAGCTTGGGGCTAACTCACAATTAAGGACTATTGGACCAATTCAAGCATGATTCAATAATGGAGGCAATGTTTACCAGAATAAGATTAGCAACCCAAGCTAGAAAGGGAAGCATGAATTTGGTTTTGGGGTAACCTCTGAAAAAGGCCAATCTCATTCTCCTCCTATTCGGATAAACTACGATAGGGATACAACTTAAAGGGTTGCTTTACCATTAGAGAAGCTTACCATCTAGAAACATGGACTCTAGAAATATAAAGAGATAAGTTCTATGTGAATTTTTGGAAGCATAACACGTGGAAAAAAATATCATTCCTTTTGTAGCTCTTAGTTCAAAACCAAACCCTAACGTGGGACAATATCTAGAAATTGAACCATGAAGCTCCATCTAGATTTTCTTCTCTATCTCCTCCACTCTAAAAGCCTCGACCTATATTCAATATTTTTACCTTCTCTAATGTCCTTTGACTTTGATTGGAAAATTGCTTCAATTGCTCTAAGGAGGATCAACTAAGCATTCCAAACACCATTGGTCAATGGTCAAGCAAAGAATTTTCTAATTCCATTCTCAAAATCATCTAGACACTCTCCCTTGGATTCCTACTATTTTATATATGCATACTCTTCAGTGTTTGATGCATTAGATTCCACTATCATTACCCCACCTGGCATCTAGTATAAAGTTCTCTCATGTCTTCTTGGCATCCAAAAAATTTGATGGTGGTTTCTTTGATGGTTCCTTGTTATGTATTCCCATTATACTCTATCACCCTCCTTAATATTATTTCCTCCATTAATTATGGATTTTAGTGGTATTTCCCCCCTTTTCACATTCTTTCTAGGTTTTTCATGTAGAAATTTAATGTGTAGATTCATAATTGCTCATGAAAGTTACTAGATCACAAGACTTGAAGCTACTCTACTCATCCATGGACATAAAATCACAATTAAGGAGACAAATCATTAACATGCATCAGGATTGAACACACAAACATAGAGATTTATCTAGGGGAAATAAATTTCTCAAAACCCCTTACTATTTGTATTACATTAATCAAAGAATAGAGAAGAAATACAATGATTGCTAAGACCTGAGAAACCTTGCACTAGTATAATCTATCTCACGGCCTCAAAGACTGACTCAAGCCAATATCTATCCAATTTATTAGCCTATTAAGATCCTATTTCCTTGCATTGTTTGATGAGGAATTATCCCCCAATTAATTAAGGAAATTACTCATTGAGAATTACGTGATTCCTTTAGGCCCTTCTTTGACTACATGCACCACCTATACAACTTGGAAAATTCTATCTATAATAGTACACTTCCCTTCAACTCCAATCTCAATAGGGTAACTTGAATTCCTTGCATGTATGAATTAATTGAGGTTGATTGATCAGTTTAACTGTATGATCACTCAGTATAAAGAAAAGTTACATTCCGTTGACTAAACCTCCTTTAGTTCTACTAACAATGAGAAATTGTTACATTAACAATAACTCAAATTCACTGAAATGGGGAAACTTACCTCATGAATTGGACAGAGCTAGGGATGAGTGGAAGGCAGAGGAAAATAACAGACTAGGGTTTCTGACAAACCCTTACATGGCGCAGAGACAGAGCAAGAAGTCTCTCATGACCAAGCAGTGCTACTACCAGTGCAGGTTTGGTGCATCTAGTAGCCAAAACCAATGAACATTTCGATGGGGGAGGCATCAGTGCCTCCCCCTACAAATTGCAACAATAGAGATAGGCCACTTGAAGGCGGAAATGAGAAGACTTCAAATGAGAATGTAGAGTAGCCAGTGGTACGGCCTGCGCAGCAGCAGGAGAAGAATGACCAAGTGAATCTAGAAAAGGAAATAGGAAATAACCCTACAACATTTGAGCAACTAAAGAAGGCATCATCATCCACCTGCAAACCCATTGCAACAGAACAACCCAAGATTGAGTTACCCAGTTATAGAATCAATGCACAAATACAATACATGAAAGGCCATGCACTGATAGGTAAATTTATATGCTATTGGCCCACTGAAAAAGCTTTGCAAGGATGGATAACCTCAAAGTAGAAGCCCAATGGACATGTTACCCTCCAACTAGGCCCCAAAGGCTTCTTCAAAACCATCTTTAACTACATTGAAGACAGAAATCGCGTCCTAGATGGAGGACCCTATTTCTCTAATGCAGCAGGTCTCTATCTATGAGACTAGATAGAAAGATTCAATCCAGACAAGGAAGACTTCAGCTGGGTGTCAGTTTGGATTTGCATGTACTCCTTACCGCTAGAATACTGGGATGAAGAATCACTTAAAGCCATTGGTAATGGGTTAGGAGAATTCATAAAGACAACAGAGGAAAGAAAGCTTCGTTGGTACACCTCTTATGCTCGTATTTGTGTTTATATGAAATTGGGCAAGGCACTTGTGGAGTCGTTAATATGCCATGATTATTGTCACTTGTGAACGTTTATTCCACCCATTTCCACCATTCTTCATCATGTTATTAATTATAATTTATCATTTAAATCCATTTTATAAATGATTTATGCTCTCATGGATGAATATTATTTATTCTCCTTTATTTCTAATAAATTGATTATTATGCATTATTTTACCAATGATAGTTCTAATAAGTTGGTTATAACCTTATTTACCATTTTTAGCCTCCAAAGTAACTTCTAGATTGAAGATTTGATTTTTAAATCAGCCAACTCAGAAATTCGCTAGTTTAAGGAGTGACAATTTTGCGGTTAAGATTCTGAGCAAATGAAGACGAATTTGGAAAATCCGGAACATGGGTTTTGTCCAGAACGGGCCCAATTATCTTCATATAATACAGTTTGCCCAAATTCGGCCTGTACAGGGAGACACGCAAGGTTCTTTGAGCACGATTTTCGGAGATTTGCTGTTGCGGCCGCCCTCCAAATCTTAGCTGCAAAGCCAAATACGCCTTGTTCTTGTTGATCAGATGGTTGGAATCAATCCAATTTTGTAAAACAAATCATGATTGTAATTATCTATGCTCTGATCTTTCTCTATTTAATGAAACCAAAGATCAGAGGACAGGGGAGAGAGAACGACTGTTTTTATAATTCTAAGTTTCAGAACCAACTTTGATCATGGAGTCTTGTTGAGATCTGATTTTGTATACTTTTGTTAATGCAATCAATATAAAGGATTTGGTGTTCAATTCGTCCCTGCATCTGAAGTAATTTACGGCAGTGCCATTGGAAGCTACGGGCCTGGCTCCAACGGACACTTGCCGTTGTATTGTTATATGGTAAATTGTGTTTGGTTTGCTTATTTCTATTGTTTCAGCAATCTGATATATCTTTTATATGATAGACTATGATTTATACTTAATATCTGAATCTGAATAGCTTCTTTAACTCATGTCTCTGTATTACGCAAAGTGAATCTATTTGAATTGCATCTATTTCCATAACAAGATATTTGTATAAATGTTATCATCATTGGATTCATATAAAATAAGTATTTGCGAGGCTTGAAGACAATATTACTTTGTTCAGAAACATAGTCATATCATCCATTACTCTCAGATTGCTGCAATAGTCTAGAACGTGTACATCCATTTGAGTTTGTTGTTTCAATTCATATGATTAACGTTTCCTGTTATGATAGTTTGTTGTTTCATTTACTCATTGCTATTCCATTTGATAACTTCTATTCCATTTACTTTCGCTTATCTGCCTTTGTTGCTTTCGCGTGATAGCAGGCCTAAGGCTGTCGTGAGCCCAGCAAGACGCTGCCTGACTCCCAGACCTATAAGTCCATGCTTTGGTTTCTTTCTTTATCAGTTTCTAAAGGGAAGGGTTATTGTTTCCGTACCCTTGATTGATTAACTGCTCTGTGTGATTTTATCTTTTGAGTTGGTTTAGTTTTGGTGTGGAAGGAGGATCAAGGCTGTCGTGAGACACAACAGACGCTATTATGCTCCCAGATCCATGATCCATACTCCAATTCCTTTTGCATCAATTTCTAGAGGAATGAGTTATTGTTACTATATCCTCGATTGATGGTTGTTTGAATGAATGATTTAGTTTAGAACATTTCAGTTTCTTGTTGTTTCAATTAGATTTCTTTTTCAAGCATTCATTTACTTTTGGGTTTTAAGCACTATACTGCAAACATTCTTTCTTAAGTAAATAGCCGCCTCAGACAGAGTACCACTCTTGAAAATTTTAAAAGTCGGTCCCTGGGTTGGACATTAATGTGATGGTAATTAGGTGTTAAAAAGTACCCTTTATCGGCCTCCACCTATATGTGGCGCCGTTGCCGGGGATGAGTGTAGCCATTCTAAAGAGTA
>APFE031365602.1:172479-216605 GCA_000404065.3 Pinus taeda
GAGCATAAGAGATTTTCTCTGGTCGAGTAATTTTCATGAAATAACTACAGTCTGGTATACCGACGATCAACAAAGAAACTGTCAATAAAATGAAAATTTTATTCAAAACCATTCGAATAATAATAACGAGTAAGAACAAATACTTATCCAACTATCTAGCCTCATGATTATACCCCCTACCAGAGCTCAAAGAATATCAAGATGTATTTTTTCCAAACTACAAAGAATTAAAAGGATTAGTTAAGGGAATGGGAGAAATGAGGATTAATAAGATTCTAGCAGTGAATTCAAGAAAGAAGAGACCGTATAAATTAATTTATAAATACAAACATGTTATACAAAAACAAATAGAAGGAACACTTTCCACTAGTATTATATACCCAATAGAAACATCTGAATGGGAAACCCTATGGTTTTTCAACCGAAAAAACATAACCCAACAAGACTACACATCTGTGTCAATTACCATGGATCGAAGAAGCTAACCATTATTGGTCCAATTCCATGTTTGTTTTCCAATGAAATCATTAATGAAGTAGCATGACATGAATGTTATTCCTTTACAGATGACTTTTGAGAGTAAAATAAATTATGTATAGTAGATAAGATAGAGAAAAATCAACATTTGTTATGAAATTTGTCTCTTTGGCATATAAAGTAATGTCGTTCAAACTAAAAAATGCACCAGTTGTATTTTTGAGAATTGTTGTCAAAGCATTCTAGGATTACATATATAAGACCATGGTTGTTTATTTTGATGATTGGATAATCTACACATTACTAAAGGATCATATTCAATGGTTAAGGCTAATTCTCGAAAGGTGAAGACATGTATGACTATCCCTTAACATAAACAGATGTATTTTTGCAAATCCCATCAGAATGCTACTGGGTCACGTTGTTTCCAAAGATGAAATAGAAGTTGATATGGAAAAAATAAGGTATTTCTAAATTTAAAACCTCCAATTAACCAGAAGGAGATTAAAACATTTATAGGACATAAGGGTATTACAAAAGATTCATTAGACACTACTTCAATATAACATTCTCAATTGATGAACTCCTGAAAAAATCTATTCCTTTTATTTGGTCCGACGAATGCGATGAATTGTTTCAGTTATTAAAGAAGAAATTCGTCGAAGCTCCAATTCTTAAATTCCCATATTGGTCTAAACAGTTTTGCGTTCATGTTGATACATCAAATGTGGCAACTAAGAAAGCCTTAGTGCAACTTGATGAAGAATTAATAGATAACCTTAATCCTTACACCAGTCGTAAGCTTAACAAATTTGAAAGAAACTATTCAACAACATAGCGTGAAGCCTTAGCAATGATATTTTCTCTAAAAAAATTACGACATTACCTTTTGAAAAATCCTTTCATATCTTATACACATCATCAAGCCTTAAAATACATCATCAAAAAACCTGTGCAATAAAGCTAGATTTGTCGATGGCTACTATTATTCCAGAAATTTGAATTTCAATTTATCATCTGAACTGGAAAACAAAATTTTGGCCTTGATCATTTATCACGACTAGAATCATAGGGTGAACTGACGCATATTGAATACAATCTTCCCGATGCACACCTATTTAATATTGAAGTAGTCCCTATCGAACTTGCTGAAACATCATAATTCCTTGATACAAGTAAATTGCCAAAAGGATTAACCAAAAAAAGAAAAAGATTTTAGAAATTAAAGCAACACGATATACATTAATAAATGCCCAACTCTATAAACTAGGAATTGGCAAAGTACTTTGAAGGTGTGTCCTTGAAAAGAAAAGAGAAGTTATTATTGAACAATTCCGCAAAGGGGGTACTCAAGGACACTACCAAGGAGACACTACTACCTACAAAGTAATGCAAGCTATCTTGTGGTGGCCAACCATATTTCGTGATTGTTTTCAACATGTACAAAAATGTGACATATGCCATAGAACCAGTCGACCCCTTCCAAAACATCAAGTGTTGTTACATTCCATAATTCCATCTCTACTATTTCAAACATGGGGATCAAATGTTTTAGCTAGGTAAACCTCAGATTCTAGAGCTCATCAGATGATAAACACTCAACTGGAACAAGAGAAGAAAATGTATGCACAAATTTTGTGGCAACATCATCAGTGGCTGCATGAAGGAAATAAATCCCAACATGAAGCTTCAAGTTCCTAAGATTTCCTACAACAAATTTTGTAACAGGTAGAGAGTATCAAGAAAATATAAATTTCAATGAGATGATATAAGACTCTCTACTAGTAGAAGTAAATGTTACATATTTGTCCGACCTCATAGATTCAAGTGTAAAATCTCGAGTAGCAGTCCAAGAATGATCAATATTTGATGAAAATTTGCAGATTCTAGCTCCAATGATATATCAGACTAGTTATCCTTGAACAAATCCACCACCATGGGCATGTTCCACATCTCAGCATCCATGAGGACCTACCCATCAATTCTATGCACCTAGTGTTTCCACATTTTCTTCCATCTCATAAAAAAAATCTCATGAAGAGTAGGTTGATCAAGCAATGAGCCAGCTACCCGAGTGAGCCTTAGATATTCTTACCGCAATAGCAGAAGAAACGTGCTTTGATCCACCAATTGTATGAATTTGATATTTTTCATTACAATACTTGTAACTCAACATTGTTAATGTAAAATGTTTTTTTGTCTTTTTGTCCTTTTTGTATTTTTTCCAACGCTCCCCTTCCTCAGGATAAAGAAGGATTTGAGGGTGGGGGAGATGTTCAAGGAGCTAGTTAGGATGACCAACTAGTCGAATGGGAGAAGGGCAAGTTGCCCTATTCGACTAGCTTCAATGTAATAAATTATAATAGGATAGATGGATAACTAATGACAGAGTAGACAATATGATTAATATGACAGTTAGGCTCTTGTAACCGTCTAATAAGCCTATATATATCTGTCGGTATAACAATGTAATGGTGATTCCACATATAATAAAAAATACAAATATGTGACTTGGTTATCTCCCCATTACCATGTCTTGTCTATCTTACATGCTTTTTCTATATTTACTTGTGTATGGCTATTGATAACAATGCATGCTTTTAACTAGATTACAACAAGACCACTCTCATACCATTGATCCAGATTTATAAAGGAATGAAATGAAATATATAATTATACAACAACAGAGGGATACAATGAAACAAAACTTTAATTTATAAGTAGAAACTATTGAAAACTATTTACATTCAGAAGAGAACAAAATAGACCGGGCAATGGTAGCTTATCTCTGATAAGAGATACAATAGATACATGCCTTCTACACTATGTTATAATGAGACTTATCAGCCTTTTTTTACCAGTAAGAAACAATGGAAAATCCTAAACATCTTTAAAACCTAATCCTAGGAGATGAACCGCCAAAGGCTTATAAGTCCCACTAGGGTTAGTTGGAATGTCAACTTCCTAGGGTTATAACTTTCGAATATGATATTGATTTGGTGTGCACAATACCTCATTAGAAATATTTATTTGAGGAAAACAAATTTCAACTGCAAACAGAAGGGTTGTTGGTCTCTCTTTTTCACATTTCTAAAAAAAACATTGTTTAGGACCTGAAAATGTCTTCGAAAGGTTAAGACGTAAAAAAAATAACAAATATAGAAAATTATGCTGTAAATTAGGAAATTGAAAGGAAATAATGTTGGTGTCAAAGTGGAATAAGAAAGTGGCCATGAATGTCCACCTGGATCAAATAGACCCCTAAAGTTTGGGATCAAAAGTAACTCAACAACCTCCACCTACAGATGATAGCTTGGGGCTAACTCACAATTAAGGACTATTGGACCAATTCAAGCATGATTCAATAATGGAGGCAATGTTTACCAGAATAAGATTAGCAACCCAAGCTAGAAAGGGAAGCATGAATTTGGTTTTGGGGTAACCTCTGAAAAAGGCCAATCTCATTCTCCTCCTATTCGGATAAACTACGATAGGGATACAACTTAAAGGGTTGCTTTACCATTAGAGAAGCTTACCATCTAGAAACATGGACTCTAGAAATATAAAGAGATAAGTTCTATGTGAATTTTTGGAAGCATAACACGTGGAAAAAAATATCATTCCTTTTGTAGCTCTTAGTTCAAAACCAAACCCTAACGTGGGACAATATCTAGAAATTGAACCATGAAGCTCCATCTAGATTTTCTTCTCTATCTCCTCCACTCTAAAAGCCTCGACCTATATTCAATATTTTTACCTTCTCTAATGTCCTTTGACTTTGATTGGAAAATTGCTTCAATTGCTCTAAGGAGGATCAACTAAGCATTCCAAACACCATTGGTCAATGGTCAAGCAAAGAATTTTCTAATTCCATTCTCAAAATCATCTAGACACTCTCCCTTGGATTCCTACTATTTTATATATGCATACTCTTCAGTGTTTGATGCATTAGATTCCACTATCATTACCCCACCTGGCATCTAGTATAAAGTTCTCTCATGTCTTCTTGGCATCCAAAAAATTTGATGGTGGTTTCTTTGATGGTTCCTTGTTATGTATTCCCATTATACTCTATCACCCTCCTTAATATTATTTCCTCCATTAATTATGGATTTTAGTGGTATTTCCCCCCTTTTCACATTCTTTCTAGGTTTTTCATGTAGAAATTTAATGTGTAGATTCATAATTGCTCATGAAAGTTACTAGATCACAAGACTTGAAGCTACTCTACTCATCCATGGACATAAAATCACAATTAAGGAGACAAATCATTAACATGCATCAGGATTGAACACACAAACATAGAGATTTATCTAGGGGAAATAAATTTCTCAAAACCCCTTACTATTTGTATTACATTAATCAAAGAATAGAGAAGAAATACAATGATTGCTAAGACCTGAGAAACCTTGCACTAGTATAATCTATCTCACGGCCTCAAAGACTGACTCAAGCCAATATCTATCCAATTTATTAGCCTATTAAGATCCTATTTCCTTGCATTGTTTGATGAGGAATTATCCCCCAATTAATTAAGGAAATTACTCATTGAGAATTACGTGATTCCTTTAGGCCCTTCTTTGACTACATGCACCACCTATACAACTTGGAAAATTCTATCTATAATAGTACACTTCCCTTCAACTCCAATCTCAATAGGGTAACTTGAATTCCTTGCATGTATGAATTAATTGAGGTTGATTGATCAGTTTAACTGTATGATCACTCAGTATAAAGAAAAGTTACATTCCGTTGACTAAACCTCCTTTAGTTCTACTAACAATGAGAAATTGTTACATTAACAATAACTCAAATTCACTGAAATGGGGAAACTTACCTCATGAATTGGACAGAGCTAGGGATGAGTGGAAGGCAGAGGAAAATAACAGACTAGGGTTTCTGACAAACCCTTACATGGCGCAGAGACAGAGCAAGAAGTCTCTCATGACCAAGCAGTGCTACTACCAGTGCAGGTTTGGTGCATCTAGTAGCCAAAACCAATGAACATTTCGATGGGGGAGGCATCAGTGCCTCCCCCTACAAATTGCAACAATAGAGATAGGCCACTTGAAGGCGGAAATGAGAAGACTTCAAATGAGAATGTAGAGTAGCCAGTGGTACGGCCTGCGCAGCAGCAGGAGAAGAATGACCAAGTGAATCTAGAAAAGGAAATAGGAAATAACCCTACAACATTTGAGCAACTAAAGAAGGCATCATCATCCACCTGCAAACCCATTGCAACAGAACAACCCAAGATTGAGTTACCCAGTTATAGAATCAATGCACAAATACAATACATGAAAGGCCATGCACTGATAGGTAAATTTATATGCTATTGGCCCACTGAAAAAGCTTTGCAAGGATGGATAACCTCAAAGTAGAAGCCCAATGGACATGTTACCCTCCAACTAGGCCCCAAAGGCTTCTTCAAAACCATCTTTAACTACATTGAAGACAGAAATCGCGTCCTAGATGGAGGACCCTATTTCTCTAATGCAGCAGGTCTCTATCTATGAGACTAGATAGAAAGATTCAATCCAGACAAGGAAGACTTCAGCTGGGTGTCAGTTTGGATTTGCATGTACTCCTTACCGCTAGAATACTGGGATGAAGAATCACTTAAAGCCATTGGTAATGGGTTAGGAGAATTCATAAAGACAACAGAGGAAAGAAAGCTTCGTTGGTACACCTCTTATGCTCGTATTTGTGTTTATATGAAATTGGGCAAGGCACTCACGGAATCGGTAAGTCTCCTTCATGATGACTTTGAATGGATTCAACCCAGAGACTATGAACATGTACCTTTGAGATGCAAGAGATGCCATGCCCATGTACATCTATTTTGTGACTGTCCTTTAAATGCTCCTCCTAAATTTTCAAACAATGGGGGAAAGTATAATCCGAAATGGTTTACCAAAGTTTCCAGTAGAAAGAATCATACTAAGAAACCTCCTACATCACCAAAAAATGTTATACCATCCTTCAATGTGCCATCCTCAAGCAATAGCTTTGACATTTTGTCAAACTTAGATATCCCTAAATCGGATCCCTCCACAATAGCAAAGACAACCTATACACCATCCACCAAACCTTTTACTGCACCTATCCATAATGAAGCCAGCCAACCATCAACAGCTAACACCTCTAATTCGTAAACAATAACCATGCAACCCATTCCCATCCATGATCACCACAAAGCCCTCTAGTCTGCTAAAGTAATGGACATTCATAACCTATTGATAGACCCTCTTAAGTCAATAACCCACATGGAGGACAGCAGTCAACAAAGTTTAATGGAAGAAGAACCTGAAAGCTTTGATCTATGGGATATAGACATTTTCAGTCTAGAACAAGCATGCAAGAGGAAAGAGGTTGACACAATACCGGATAGGAAACTTGAAAATCAGGAAGTAGTACTATCAAGAGTGCATCAACACAACACACTAGGCATACAACAAGGAGGTAAATGGGATGGGAAACATATCACCAGAGATGGGAAGAAGAGACGGAGAAAGACAGATCTACAATGCACCATCCTCATTGGGGAAATGCTAGTGGAGTCCGGAAGGTGCTCCAAGTTGACTAAACACTACCGTTCCTTACCTACAGGTCAACCATGAAGCTCATCTCATGGAATGTCAGAGGAATTAACGCTCTTGGGAAATACAGAATGATAAAGAACATGATTCAGCAAGAACAACCAAATATTGTATCTATGCGGGAAACAAAATGTAGTACTAGTATTTTAGCTTCCATCTTATCCAAAGCCTGGGTGGGATGTCAGAAGGTTATAATAGACGCAACAGGCACTTCGGGAGGGCTTGCTATAGCCTAGAATACGTAACATCTCCACCTTATATATTTCCATGCTTCACACCATTTTATCCAAGCAACTTTCCACCTCATTGGAACCAACATACATGGCCACTTGACTAATGTATACTTCCCCCAAGATACAATGCAAAAGAACACGTTGCTAAATATGTTTGAAATTCTTAATTCTACAAGAACTCATCCACTTTGGATCACAGGCGGTGACTTCAACATGATCACTCGGCTGGAGGAAAAACTAGGAGGCAGAAGGAAGCTGGATAATGAAATCAATACCTTCAAAGAATACATTCAAAACAACTGGCTAATTGACTTACCATTTGATAACGGTACTTACACATGGAACAATAAACGGATGGGCTCTCAGCAAATCTCATGCAGGTTGGATAAATATCTAATCTCAGACAACTTTGCACATTTAGGTGGTGATATATGCACCTCAATACTCCCCATTTCCGGCTCAGATCACTGGCCTATTTCCTTGAAATGGAGGAATCCTGGAAATTCAAACAGGAAACCATTTAAATTTGAAGCTTTTTTCTCACTCACCTTGAGTTCAAAAATATGGTCAAATCAGTGTGGGAGAGCTTCATTCCCAATGGTGGCTCGACTATGTATAAATTCCAGCAGAGACTGAAGCATATCAAAAGGCAAATCAAGACTTGGAATTACACTACATTCGACAATATATTTCAAGAGCAAAAAGTCCTCGAGTAAAGTATGAGAGAGCTAAGTATAAGATCATTACAGGAGGTAGAACAAAGAAACTAGCAAGTCAAGAACAAGTTCTACTCACACAATTGGAAGAAACAAGGAAATAAGAGGAACTACTCTGGAAACAAAAGTCAAGAATCAGATGGCTAAAAGAAGGTGAAAGAAATACCAAATTCTTTCATCGTCGCACAACTATCCAAAGAAGAATGAATAATACCATCTCACATATTCAAAATCCATAGGGAGACAAAATGGAGAAACAGGAAGATATCAAGGAAGAGCTCACTAATCACTTCAAAACAATACATCAAGAGTCACCTAAAAATAGACAACCTGAAATAAATAAAGTACTTCAACATATTCCCAAAATTATAACAGAGGAGCATAATCAGCTTTTACTAAGACTGGTTACTCTGATGGAAGTAGAAGAGGCTTTAAATCAATTGAAAGCTGGGAAAGCTCTAGGACCTGATGGTTTTACCTCTAACTTTGACCATCACCTCTGGGATTTAATCAAAGTAGAAGTCTGGAATGTGGTAGAAGAATCCTGAGATATGCATTGGCTACTTCCATCTCTCAATGTGACATTCATCGCTCTCATCCCCAATGAAGCTCAGCCAAGCACTTTGGAGAAGTTCAGGCCCATTGCGATATGCAATGTCATATACAAAATCATCTCGAAAGTCATTGCCAATCGCCTCAAACTGATCCTTCCTCTTCTCATTTCACCGGAACAATCTGGATATGTTGAAGGAAGTCAAATCTTGGATGGCATCATTTTGACTCATGAAATCATCCATTCCTTAAAGAGAAATAAAGAAGCAGGTATGCTTCTAAAAATCGATCCTTCTAAAGCCTTTGACAAACTTAGCTGGTCATATATTAAACATATGCTGACTACCTTCAGATTTAGTCTGACCTAGGTTAGATGGCTCATGAATCTCATAACCTCCCCCTTCTGCTCCATTCTAGTTAATGGAATCCCCTACAAACCCTACTCCCCTTCCAGAGGAATTCGTCAAGGTGACCCATTATCCCCATTCCTCTTTATTATTATGGCAAAAGGTTTGGGTCGCCTTATAAAGAAAGTTGTTCAATCTCATGACCTTAGAGGCATATCTGTCAATGGAACCTTTGCGATCACGCATCAACAATTTGTTAATGACAATATGCTTTTTGGACACCCTTCAGTCAGTGAAGCCCGTACCTACAAAGCTCTTCTAGAAACTTTTTGAAAAGCTTCTGGAACCACTATAAATACTGTGAAATCTCAAATATTATTTTTCCACGCTCCTGTAGCCACTCAAAGAATCATCGGATTCTCTCAAGCCAAACTCCCATATCGTTATTTGGGCGCTCCACTAATAGACTCAGCCTTAAAGCATACATCCTGGTAACAACTCATTGAGAAAATTGAAAGCTGCCTATCATCATGGACCTACAAAACTCTCAACATGCCAAGTAGGCTCATACTAATAAAGGCAGCCTTACAATCCATGCCTCTCTATCTCTTCTTGGTTCTTGCAGCTTCGAAATGGGTGCTAGAAAAGATCAAAAACTCTGCAATGCAACTTATTATGGGGATCCACAGGGAAAAATAGAAAATGGTAGTTAGTAAAATGGGAAATGGTTTGCACACCAAAAAGCAGAGAGGTCTAGGATTGCATGACTCGCAACAAAGAAACACATTAATGGGAGCACAAATATGGTGGCAATGGGTTTCAAGCCCACAGAAGCCATGAGCACAACTCTGGATTGCAAAATATGCAAACAATCATCCACGGCAAGAGCTTATAAGAATCACCACCAGGGCTACCGGATCTCTAATCTGGAATGCGGAAAAATAGCACAAGGAAATCATCCAAAATCATAGCTTTTGGGAGATACATGATGGGAGAACAGTGCATTTCTGGATGGATTCTTGGCAACAAAGACCAAAAATCGCAGAAATTCTAACCTACACAAATCGCAATGGAAACAACATCAACCAAATTGACCATGTCGCACAATTCTGGACTCAAAGTACCAATTAGGGCTTCAGGCAATGGAAACCTACTGCACAGATAACACAGCATGAAACTGAAGCCTACAACCTAGAGCTACACAAAGAACTCACCAGAAGAAGAATTAGATGTAATACTAGAAAAGATGTTCTAAGATGGGGATATACACCTACATGAATATACACAACAAAAGAAGCTTACCAGTTGATGCTCCGAACACAGGAACCTATTGATCCTACTTGGAATCACATATGGACTATAGGGATATGACCAAAAATCTCTACTTTCACATGGCTGCTATATCATCAAAGAATTATCACTTGGGAAAGCTTAATCAAGAGAGGATTCCACGGACCCTCCTACTGTCGTAATTGTCAAAATCATGAAGAAACTATTCAACAACTCATGGATTCCTGCCACTTGGCTAACCAATTATGGGAAAAACTTACTTTTCGTTGTCAGCGACCCTACATAATCTTAGTGGATATAAAAGGCACCATTCGCAACTCAACTCCAGAGCCATATAATAGCAAAATTCTCAACAAAATATGGACAATTATGCTGAGCTTCATTTTCTAGAAAATTTGGAAGGAAAAAAAAAGAGAATTTTCAAAAACCAAAGAACTACTTTAGAGATCATCTGGACCAATTTATGTCAGAATATTCAGGAAACTCTAGCTCTCCAACAATGGAGTGCTGAGAACTTTCCCACCCAGGCACAGGAATAGAGCATATGGGCAAACTAGAATTTCAAGCTCCAACAAGCACAACTTGATCCCAATAGAGTAAGCACTATCACCAAGTAGCCCTCACACTGGAATCCCCCCCCAAAAATGTGATAAAGCTAAATTTTGATGGGGCCTCCAAGGGCAACCCATGTAAAGTAGGACATGGTGGCATCTTCTGAGATCATGAAGGCTAGCCTTTGCTAATATACTTGGTTTCCATTGGATGGGACACAAATAATTCCGTGGAAATGGAAGGAATGTGGCAAGGTATAAACTTAGCATACCAACATAATTTTCATCCCATCATAATAGAGGGGGACTCCCAAACTCTAATAAATATGGTAACTCAAATACAAATAGGAAGCACTACTTTGAGAGTTGCTAAAAGCTAGATACTAATGGCCAGGCTCGAAATAATAGAGCAATGGATGAAAAATAGAAGAGCAACCACATTTATTCATGTGAAAAGGGACAACAACAAGGTACACAATCTTTTGGAAAATATAGGAGTTGAACATGATCAAGTCCTACATTTTGGCACAATCAACATTCTACATGACCAATCTCAATTGCAAGCTTGCACTGACCTGGTGCACAAGGACGCACATCTCCCGATGTAGGCGATAAACAAGGATAGTAAGGTGGCAATCGACTGGGTTAGCGTGTGGCGAGACCACATGGCCTCCCGTAGGTTGGCACAAAGGTCCAAAATTAGCATCTACAACATCCATAAATGCACTTTACATAAGCGTCGTCTCCAACTTGTTAGCTGTCACCAACCTCAGCTCTCTGCAAACATAAATCCTCCGGAGAATTTCACCGTTGCTTCTGCCCATCAACCTCCGCAACCTCTGCCATTGCAATGCCTCTTCCCTCAAGCCGTCACTGTCCCCAGCCCCCGTACAACCACCGGGAGATGCTACCACCTCCTTTGCTGCATTGATTTCAGCTTGGGCATCCACTTCACCCAAAACCTAGATTGTCATTTTATCTTCCCTTTGGCCCTGGCGGCTCATCCCTTTGTTGAGCAATCCACAAGCTCAACTGCGTCGTTACACCACATTGTGCACTATTTCGGAAGGAATTTGCATACTCCTGTAGATACTATGGCAAGAACATGACACCATATGTGCAACCGGGAGGGCAGGAGCCGAGGGAGCCTAAGTCGTCCCCAACATTCTCCTGCGTCGGACACCACTTCCTCTCTGGTAGAGCAAGTCCCCGAGCATTACGCAAACACATGTAGTGGAAGAGGATGCCTCCACTCGGTGGCCCCTGCCTCACCTCCAAGCAGCTTTCCATCCATTTCTACCTCATCTCCCAGAGGCACTCCACCCCATCCTCATCTGCAATCCCAGAATGCCCAATTCACCTTCCGCTCCACCCTGAACAAGCCCATCATCACAGCTACTATATCCATTCTCTTTCACAACGCAGAGCAGATCACTGAGGATCAGGCCACAAAGGTTTGTGGATGCACCAATGTAATTATGGAGTAGGAAACGATGGGTGGTGGTAGCACCAGGGCAATTGGGGTACCGGACATTGTAGGTTGCAGCCACACCAAACCCATACCAGATACGGCACAGACAAGAATCCAAGGAGTAGGGGAACTGAACAAGGAGTAGAAGGCGAGACATGGAGGGAAGGAGATGAACGAGGCTCAGCATGCAGATGAGGTAATCGACCCTTACTGTTGTCTCATCAAGGAAGAACACCCGGCTTTGCAGGCTGGCAACACGGAGACCTCGCTTCTAGCAGGTGGCGACATGGGGGAGTACAAGTGCTTCATCGTGGAGGAATGCCCTCCATATCCGCCCTATTCCTAGTCGGCCACCTTGTTGCCACGTGTCCACCTCATAGTATGCCACGCATCTGCAACTCAGCACACCACGCATCTGCCACACAGTCTTCCCCTCAGCATGCTACATGTCTTATGTTTTTGGGGATTCTGATTCTTAGATTTCTATTTCAAGAGGGTTTCGGTGAAAAAACTATGAGTTTTCGACACTATAGTTGGCTTTTTTGTCTCATTAGATACAATGATAACAAACTAGATGCTTTTCTGGTTTCCCCTGAGTGGGCAACAAGCTAATTTTCTGAATTCTTTTCTGTTACGGACTGATTTCCCTTTTGGGTAGTCCAGATCTAGACTTTGCTAGTTTTTACCATTCTTCTGGCATGGTTAAGTACAGGCTAAGGCCTCAATGTATGATATCCTTTTTTCATTAATAGAATTAGCATAACTTAGAAAAAAAAATTAACTAAAATGGATTGCTACAAATTAGAAATAAATAATGTAGAACTGAAATCAAGTGTTTCCAACTCGAATTTACTGATATAATTGAGTGACAAGAGCCATGTCACCCCAGTTAAATACCTCCAAGTATTTTACTGAAATTGAAATTTGAATTTCTCCTAATTTAATCAAGTCAAAATTAAATTAGGAATTTCTTGCTACATTTTCAAGACTCCCTCTCAGCAAGAAAGGGATTATCATATACCACAATCTTTCTTCTATGGAACTCAAATTCACATCCTGACAAATCCTTTGTTAAAATATCTACATCTTCTTCCTCTGTTGGAATGTACATAACAAAATAATCCCACTCTACACACAATCTCGTAGATGGTGATACCATATTTTGATATGCTTGGATCGATCATGAAATATTGGATTCTTAGAGAGTTTGATACAACTTTGATTTTCATAGTAAATCATTGTAGGATCCATCCTTTAACCAAATAACCTAGCAAGAACCTTTCTCATCCAAATAGCCTCACATGTTGCTTGACTTGCAACCATGTATTCTACTTCCAATGACCTTACTGCCAAAAATATTTTCTTCTTGTTGTACCAAGAAACTGTTGTTGGTCCAACACTAAAAATTCCTCTTGAAGTGCTCTTCCTATCTGACGAACTCCCCACCCAATTTTCATCTATGAAGCCTTGCAGCTTCACTCCCTCTTTCCATTTTTAGCAAATACCAAATCGAGTAGTGCCTATAAGGTATCTCAACACATGATTTCCTACCTTCTAATACACTTTGGTTTCCTTAACCATGGCTTGACTAAGCTGGTTAACTGCATAACACATCTCTGGTTGTTTTTTCACTAAATACATGAGTGAAACCACAAGTTTCATGTAGATGGTAGCATGCACTTCCTCACATGAAGTGGAATCCTCTTTCCTCTAGTTACTTGCTAAAGGAGTGTGCACAAGTTTGCTACTCTCCATGTAGAACTTCTTCAATATCTTGTTGGCATACTTTCCTTGAGAGATATATAGTTCCCCATCTCCTTACCATACTTCCAAACCAACAAAATAATGCATGATTCCTATGTCCTTCATCTCAAACTCTCTTCCAAGGTCCTCCTTGCAAGATCTAATCAACTTCTCATCACCAATAGAAAGAAAATCACTAGACTTGAAGCTACTATACTCATCTGTAGAAAGAAAATCATGTTCAAAAAAACAAATCATTCGTTTGCATCAAGATTCAAAACACATACACACAAATTTATCTAGAGGAAAGAAATTTCTCAAAACCCCTTAATATATGTATTGCATTAATCAAAGAATAGACAAGGAATACAATGTTTGCTCAAACCTAAGCACCTTCTGCAATAGTATAATCTATCTCACTTCCTCATAAACTGACTCAAGCTAATACTTAATCAACTTTTGAGCCTTCCAATCTCATATTTAATTGTGATTGTTGATAAGGAATTAGATCCTTATTAGTTAGGTAAATTACTCATTAATAATTGTGCAATTCCTTTATGCCCTTCTTTGTCTACATGCACCACTTACACAACTTAGAAAATTCTACAACTAATAGTACAATTCCCTTGAAATAAAATCTCAATTTGTTAACTTGAATTCTCTGTATGAATGAGTTAATTTAGTTTGATTGATCAATTTAACTGGATGATCACTCAAAGTGGGAAAAGTTACACACCCTTGATTGAACCTCCACTAGTTCTACTAATAGTGGGGACTAGTTACACTGACAATAACTCAAATAAAATGAAATATATTGCTACAGATAAACAATCAATCATGTAGAACTAAACTAAAGTGTCCCCAACTCAAATTTACTGAGTTAACTAAGTGACGAGGGCCATGTCACCTTCATTAACTACCTCCAAGTATTTTACTAAAATTGAAATTTGAATTTCTCCTAATTAATCAAGGAAAAGTTAAATTAGGAATTTATTACTGCATTTTCAAGATTTTATTCTTCCCTTTCCATCTATAATTATCAAAATTTCGTTTTAGCAAGTCGTCCCCTTTGATCACTCTCAATTATTTATTTGACTTCTCAAAAGGACTTTACCTTTTTTCTTGGTTGAATTCTACTCATCCTTTGGATTTGGGGCTACTCAATCTTATGTGTCTCTTCCTTCTTAAGTAAACCATGACCCATGAGCGAGCTTGCTACCATCAAGGTGGTGGTTTTCATGGTGATTCTAGTGTCTTGTGAGCTTAGTTATGCTAAGGCTTTGGCACATTGTTTTCATACCCACACTCCCCCCGAGATTACATCAGAGCTCAATGAAGTAGAAGAATAAGATTTTTAGGAGAGATAAGGAATTTCAGACTCAAAGGGTTTGGAAGACCTCTCCACCTGGATTCCTATTAAAGGTAACACCAACAAAAAGAAAAACCACTAGTTGTAAATTGTGGAACCATATTTTTTGTTCAAAAATTCTCTTTGAAAAAGTTTTGTTTGGATATTAGGGATGCTCGAGATCATATTTTGTTTAAGCTAGATTAGTTCAAAGTGTTGTCAATGGAAGTTGAAGGCATTTGGTTTGTGTTAAAATTTTCTCACCTCCAGGACCAATAGGGGCATCTCTTTGTAAAGACTCGTATCATCCCATCAATGTGGACACCTTCTTATCCTCACGATTCTCATGTTCCAAGAATTTTTTAGTTTTCTCATGCCATTGAGAACTTTGGTCAAATTTTTTGTTATACTCTTAGCTCGTATTCCAACATTAGGGATACATCTAATGCCTTGTAGTGTGTTGTTTACTACAACTTTTTCTTTTCCTTTTTCTTTTTATAATGAGTAATTAATTATTTTATCTCTAGTTTGGTTTCCCTTGTCATAGGCCAAAAACAAATAACTTCTTCTCATTCTTATAATTTTTCAATATATGAAGACGATGATGATGATGACGATGATGATGATGATTAATGTAAAATAATACCAATACAGTCTGTCACTCCTGGAGAAAGTAAGGGATTAATTCAAATTATTTAACATTTTATTTCTATAATTAAAAAGAAGAGAGAGAAAAATTGTGAGGAAACTATAGTTTTTTTGACTTAACAAGTAAAGGAGGTTGGTAGTGTGGAGAAGATTTTCAAAATTAGAATGATCTGAATAAGTGTTGGGAAATCCAAGAGAATTTCTTTTATTTCAACCCTCTTACTATAAAGAAAGTTACAAACTCTTATGTCCCAAAGTGTTTTTGGAATTGACCAATTGCCTGCTTCACTTTGAAGCTCATGGGAATTAGTTCTTATCTTGGTAAGGTTCATTTTATTACTTGCACTGGTCAAGATAGAAAGATAATTATAGTTATTAGGATAGGGGTTGCCCACCTATTTATAATTCCTTATCTTAATTTTTTCCTCTAACTCCTTATGATCCCATAGCTTATAATTAAATTTGGAAGTATTAATACTTTTAATATCATTCTTATTCTCCAAGTTGATATTCTACTTTACCCCGCAATTATCTATAGCCAAGACTGGGCATCCTTATGCCAACCCCACTTGACAAGAAGGTGAGGCTTTTGGCTAGATTTATAAGCAATTTTTGAGAACCTCTTGGATTTCATGTTGTATAGCTTCTTCGTATACATGAAATACCTAACCATAGCCATGTTTTCAATGGGCTGAAGGCTAGCTTCAATCAAGAGGATAGGGTATGGAGAATTACCCTTAATCTTGAGGTTGGAAGTTATAAATTACTTTTGGATTAGCTTCATCTTCCTCCATGATTCTTTAGATATACTACATCTTCAAATCTCACATCCATATGAAATAAGAGTGGTGACAAGAGTCTCATAGAGGAACACTTTTTTACTCCATACATAAAGATATGTTTACTTACAATTGTTTTCTAGCCCATAATAAGATTTCCAACCTTTAATTATCATTTTCTCAATGTTATAATTCCAGTCCAGCTCATGATGAATGTCGATACCCATATAGTTGTATGAACTTTCTCCGAGTAGTTATTATGTTAAATGAGATTATCATTGTTATCACCAAACAATTGATCATCTAGCCTAATTTACTAGATGGATTGAAGTTGATCTAGATTAAAACAAGAATGCAACAAATTACAAAGATAACCATAAACATAGAGATGCAGTGGAACTAATACTTCATTTCACTAATATAAAATACTGAAATATGCTTACAAACAGAAATGGAAATAAACCAGCTAGAGTGATGGTAGCTTATCTCTGAGAAGTGATGTGGTGGCTACATACCTCTAAACTGTGTTACAATGAGGCTCAAAGGCCTATTTATTGTTGACAAATAATGGAAAACTCTAACATCCAAAAACCTAACCCTAGAAGATGAAACGTGAAACTGTGGGCCCCATTTGGGTAAATTGGTACATGAACTTCCCGGGGTCGTAACTTTGCATACGATCTCTGTTTGATGCACACAATATCTCGTTAGAAAGATCTATCGAGAACTACAACTTTGGGTAGAGAAACATTAGTCCATGGACCCAAGTTGCTCCCAGGTTTCCCAAAAAATGTCGTTTAGGGCCTCAAAATGGCTCCAGAAGTTCAGGACCTGAAAAACTGCTAAAATTAGTAAACTGTGCTATAATTAAGGAAACTGAAAAGTTGAAAGAAACAATGGTGGGGGTCCAAGTGGACTTGGTAGGTGGCCACCAATATCCACCTAGATCATTCCACCCCCCTTAGGAAGCAATGGTCCCGATTGCATTGAGTTCCTCCATGAGATGAGGAAACTTCTGCTGAACTTGGTCCCTGGTGAGCCACTTGCCCTGGCGAAGGAGTTGGCCTACCTTGACAATTTGATACAATTGGATATTCTACTGGTGAGTGTGCTTGATCTGTGTGTCCATGATCCAATTAGTTTCAGCTTGTTCAATGAAATATGGATTTAACTCTATGGGTGTGAGTTGTTCTGCAACGTCGAATGTGTCTAGTAATGGTGGAAAGTATGGCCGAAGGCGATCCACATTGAACACTGGGTGCAGGCCAAGGAATGGGGGAATGCTGAGCTCAAATGCATTATCTCCCATAGCCTTGGTAATGGTGTAAGGACCATATCAGAGTGGTATGAGTTTCCGATAGGCTCCAGTAAGGCGTTCCTTTTGCAAATGCAACCAGAATTTGTCACCCACCTAAAACTTGTGTGGCACCCGATGTTGACCATGTCACTGCTTGTACTTGGCATTTGATTTCTCCAAAATGTCATGGACATGCTGGCAAATATGTTATCCGAATTGGATCCATAAAGAATGATTCACAGAGCCATGGTTGTACCCAGTTGGGATAGACTTCAAAGAATTTAAAACAACGATCAAAAACACCTCTAAACCAGTGGCAATGGCAGCCAGCGTAGAACGACGAGGACCTCGGTGAAAGCGCGCTGACCAAGGCCCATAAAGACTGCGCGGGAGGCGCAATTAGCCCTTGGGAGGCCTAGATCAAGAAAAAGAGGCAGTTTTTGATGGGCAAAAAACCTCAAAATGGGGAAGCCCCAAGCACTCTGTCGCATGGGAGTTGGGAAAACAGTGGGACAAAAAAGCTAAGCGCTAAAGACAGGACCCGCTCCAAAACTAGTGGTATTGATCGAGGGCATCCATGGGCGGTAAGCAGTTTTGATGGAATAGGATCGATTCCACTCAGCACCAGATGCATGGCAAGCAGAGGAGAGAGAAAACCACCACTCATCACACACTAACGGTCTAGCTAGTCAACTGTACGGGACGAGTGAATGACGTCAGATCTGGGGGCTCAAGATCTAACTGCTGAGATTACGCCCAATGGAGAAGACGGAATTGACGGAGGGATAAGCCATGATTTAGAAGAATTTAAGGTCTGATTTGACTGCCAAGGTGGTGGAAGACTCATTCCATGATGTAAACGAAGAATTTAACTGACGACGCAGGCTAGTGTAGTTCACAGCAGGACAAGTGGCCATCCATGAGAGCCTGATGATGGCGTTGAAGTAGGGAACTCCAAGTGAAGCTATAGAAGGTGAATTGACAGAGGGGAAGAGGAATCAAACCGCCATGAGATCGAATGGCTTTAAAGCCATGTGTAGGCCAGATAGCAAGAGGGGAGTCAGGAATCGAGAGACAGATCATCAAAGACAAAAGATAGAGAAGAGAAGAACCAGTAAGGAAAAAAGCAGAAAGAGGACAGAGGACCGAGTTGACCAAAGGCAGTGTCGAGCACCATAGAGCTTTAGAGATTCAAGCCATCCCCGAGAGGATCTGTTAGACTAGAGAGGTCAAAGAGCTGGTAGGGAAGAGAGTCTGTGTACTCCAGTGGCTTGGGGAATCCAAGAACCACCCTGCCAAGCCAATCTGTTTCAGGAGACTCATATTGAGCTCCTTCATTGTAATTCTCTGCTTCAAGACACAATAAAAAGAAGGCCACCACTAAGAGCTGAACCAAAGATGTAGCCCTAGAGGATAGGGTGAACTCCTTATTAATTTATTGCATTCTTGTATTTGCTTAATGTATTTCTCTACTGTTCTCCATTTCAAGTGCTTGTGTATTTGCAATCTGATCGATTCGTTTCTTAAATAACATAGACACACACATCAACACATGAGTCTGTAATACCTCCAATTAATAATTCTTAACTGAGGTCACTGATTGGATGATTATTAGATTAAGCGGTATCAGAGCTCTAGGTTGTAAGGTTAGACAAGCATGTGTTGGTTTAGCTGTTGAATGCTCACTAGATCAAAGCTCAAATTAAGAGAAGGAGAGTTAGTCGAAACTAATCTTGAAATTGGGAGAGTCTATACTTAGAAGACAATGTCAAAGGAAGGTTCTGTGGGGCTAGACCCTCAATTCATAGAATGTTTCCTAGCTATAAAGTCTATGGTAGAAGAAATGTATAGGGACTTTAGAAAGCATAAGGATGAAGATTGATCTCATTCTAAACAAGACAAAGAAGAAGATGAGTCTCATTCCCATGACCACTCAAAGGGAAAAAGGAAAGAGGAAAGCTTTCTAACACCTCCTAATAGCCCTGTGTGTAATAAGAAAGCATCTCTAATCAAACTAGATGTTAAATTCGACTTGCCTATATATGATGGAGAGCTAAATTTTGAAAAATTGGACATTGATTGGACTAGACAAATTGATGTGTATTGCAGAGTGCAAAACATCGACTTAGACAAGAGAAAAATTTAGCTGGCAATCCTACGCCTAGGAGGCACTGCCTTGGTTTGGTGGGAAGGCAAAACCGAAGTTGACATGAAAAGTCATGGTAAGACTATCTCTGTCTGGAGTGATTTTGTTTCTGCAATCAAGAAACAGTTCTATCCATTGGCCTACATGCAACAAGCCATGATGAGTTGGAAAACTCTTCGGCAGTTGAAAGGGCAAAGTGTGCAAGGGTACACTCAAGAATTTAGAAAGAGAGCATTTATTCTAGGGATCTCATTAGACTCACCAGAGACTCTTTTGAAGTACATTGGTGGTCTACACAGCTACATGAGGCATACCATCCTCATGTTTAATCCCACTAGTATAGATGAGGTATCTGTACAAGCTACTCATCTAGAGGCTAGAGGAAAGAATGGAAATCTAGAAGTTGGGGGACCATCCCAACCCACTGCGAGCAAGAGCAAGGAGGAAAGAAAGCAGAAGTGGAAAGCAAGGAAGGAAAACACTACACAGAAAGGCAAAGCTTCATGCACTCAATGTAAAAAGGATGGGCATGATGATGAGCACTGTTGGATTCTGCATCCAGAGCTGAGACCTAAGAAGTCTAAGGGCAAGAAGAAGAAGACCGTTGCAGCTATTCAGAAAGATTTGGGGTTAGACTCGGGAGATGAAACAATCATTGCAAGCACAGGTATAAAAGGCAAGAATTCTGAAGCATTTACTAGTAATTATGATCAAACTATCATTGATGAAGAACATGAGAGAAAAAGGCATGATCTTTTCCATATTCGAGTTATTTCCAAATATCAAAAGATCGATAATTTGTTTGATAGTGGCTCACAAGTAAATTTGATTTTTGAAGCAATTGTAAAGAAATTGAGATTAGAAACTACACCTCACAAGAAACCATACCCATTAGGATACTTGAATGATAAAGCACAACTACAAGTGACTAGACAGTGCAAACTCAAGTTTTCTTTTGGGTCAACATTTGTAGATGAGGTTGAGTTAGACATAATTCCTTTGGATATAAGTGGAATTGTTTTAGGGAGTCCTTACTTTTATGATAGAAAGGATATTTTCTATAGAGCTTAGAACAAGTATCTACTTGTTAAAGATGGAATCGAATACTTTGTAAGAGCTCATAAGCTCAATAATAATTATACTCTCATAAACTCAGGGCAGTTGAAAAGAATGATAAATTCATGGAAACAATTCTTACTAATGGTTGTAAAAGAAAAGAAACCTGATAAAATCGATGTATTTGAGGGTTGTAATGCTAAGCAGCAAGTTGATATAAAAAAATATTGTTTCAGAGTATGATGTCCTATTTCAGCAACCTAAAGGTCTGCCACCCAAAAAGGAAATAGTACATGATATTATTTTGCAGCAAGATGTTCCATTGCCTAACATTGGAATGTACAAGTTGTATACTTTAAAGAATGCTGAAATCAAGAAGCAAGTGCACGAGTTCCTCAAGAAGGGGTTCATTAGGCCTAGCACATCACCATGTGGGTCACCAATCGTTTTGGTGAGAAAGAAAGATGGCTCATGGAGAATGTGCATTGACTACTGAGCACTGAATAAGATAACAATCAAAAATTGTTATCCCCTTCCTTGCATAGGTGATCTTTTATATCAATTAAAGGAAGTTGTTTATTTCACCAAGCTGGATTTGCACAGTGGATACCATCAGGTAAAAGTTACAGAGCAAGATGCATGGAAGACTGCTTTCAAAACAAAGTAGGGATTGTATGAGTGGCTGGTTATGCCTTTTGGCTTAACCAATGCCCCTGCTACTTTCATGAGATTAATGAATGATGTACTGAGTCCTTTTCTTGATGATTTTGTTATTGTGTATCTCGATGACATTCTGATTTTTAGTAAAACGTGGGAAGAACACTTAAAGCATGTTAAGTAGATATTAGATGTTTTGAAAATAGAGAAACTTTATGTTAAGCTCTCAAAATGTGAATTTTGCAAAACATCTCTAAATTATTTGGGTCATATAGTAGGGGGTGGTGAATTGAAAATAGATCCCTCTAAAGTGGCAATCATTCTAAACTGGCCTAAACCCAAGTCTGCTACAGAAGTGAGAAGCTTCTTAGGAGCAGCACAATATTGGAGGAAGTTCATCTCTAACTTTTCCTCAATTATAGCTCCGTTACATGCTTTGACAGGATTGAACAAGGTATTTCAGTGGGAAGGCAAACATCAGAAAGCCTTCAACACCTTGAAAGAAAGGAATAATACAACACCTGTACTAGCACTGCCTGATCTACAAAGACCATTCGAGATATAAACAGACGCCAATGACTATGTTATGGGAGAAGTGTTGACACAACACAGTAAACCCATATGTTATCATTCTAAGACTTTAATTCTGCAGTAGTTAACTATCGCACATATGATAAAGAATTGTATGCATTAGTTCAGAGTGTGAAAAAGTGGAAACATTATTTAATGGGCAAAGAGACAGTAATACATACTGATCATCAACCACTTCAATATCTACACTCCCAAACTAATTTGCAGCAATCAAGACAGTACAAGTGGATGGGTTTTCTACAACAGTTTCATTTAGTCATCAGATATAAAAAGGGCATACATAACAAAGTTGCAGAAATGTTATCTAGACCCATTATAAATGCATCTACTATACTTATGCATAATTTCGTACTACATGAAAGCTACATTGAACAATATGCTCAAGATATAGAATTTAAAGATGTATATGCAACTTTGAGTCAAGGGAAAAGAGTAGAAGAATTGGATTATCATGTGAAGGACCGAATCTTGTATCATTGTGGGAAACTATGCATTCCACAAACAAAGAGAGTAAAGATAATTAGAGAGGCACAAACTTCTTTGATATCAGGTCACTTTGGGGTAAGTAAAATAGTTGCATAGCTGCAAAGATTTTGTTATTGGCCAAAAATGAATGAGACAGTTTCTAGATATGTGAGAGGGTGTACTATGTGTGCTAAAAGCAAGCCCAGCAATAGAAAACTAGGCCTATACACTCCATTACCAGTTCCTTCTCGCCCTTGGGAAAGTGTTTCCATGGATTTTGTTGGGGGGCTACCTAAGTCTATAAAAGGTCATGATTATCTGTATGTGGTTGTGGATAGGTTCAACAAAATGTGTATTTTGATACCTTGTAATAAACAGATTACAGCTGAACAAACTGCAAAACTGTTCTTTGAACATGTATGGGTTCATTTTGGATTACCCACTTCTATTGTATCTGATCAAGACACCCGATTTATGGGGAAGTTTTGGTCAAGCCTGTGGGAACTAATGGACACCAAATTGAAGAAAAGCAAAACTTCTCATCCACAAACTGATGGCCAAATAGAAGTAGTTAACAGGACAACGATCCAGTTACTCAAAGGATATTACAGTAAACATCCTAAGCTTTGGGATGAACATTTGTGTTATGTGCAGCATTCTTACAATAGACCAAAACACTCTTCTACATAGAGATCTCCTTTTGAGACTTGTTTTGGTTTAACACCAAGGTCTCCTTTGGATTTTGTCTTTGGTAAATATACCACAGTTGATGGAAACAGTGACGTGGACAAGGCAACTAGGTTCATTGAACAGATCCAGGAGATCCACTAGGCAGTATAAGAACAGCTGGAAAAGAGCCAAGCCAGATACAAGGCTAGGCATGACAGGCATCAGATGGAGCATAGTTTTCAAGTTGGAGACTAGGTCTGGTTGTATATCAGCAAGGATAGGATGGAAGGTGAAGGTAAAAAGATAAAGCCTATCAGGTATGGACCCTTTAAGATACTTGAGAAGATTGGTGAAAATGCTTTTCGCCTTGATATACGAGCTTACATGCACATCTACTCAGTTGTAAGTGCAGATTGTTTGAGATTGTTTGAACCTTCAATGATTGAGGATCCTGAAGAGCAAAGTCAATTGCCTTCTATTGATGACCTGCTACCTGAATATCTAAATGAATTGTAGGAAGACACAGTCTTGGACAGGAAGGTGAGGAGAATGCGTAGAGGAGATCTTGAGTACCTTAGAATTGGGCTCAAAGGTTCAAAGCCAAGCAGTCCAAAGTGGATTGAGATTGGACAAGTGAGATAGCAGTACCCTCACTTAGTTGATTCTTGAAAGAAAACCAACTTTTGGTGGTCCAAAAGCTTTTCAGTGGGAAGGCCATGATCTGAATTGGATCCATAAAGAATGATTAACAGAGCCATGGTTGTACCAGGTTAGGATAAACTTCAAAGAATTTAAAACATCGATCAAAACAACCTTTAAACTAGTGGCAATGGCAGCCAGTGTGGAACGACGAGGACCTCGGTCAAAGCGCGCTAACCGAGGCCTATGGAGACTCTGCAGGAGGCGAAATTTTTCCCTGGGAGGTGTGGATTGGGAAACAGAGGCAGTTTTTGATGCACAATTAGCACTTATCGTGCATCGCTATGCGAAAACCCTCAAAATGGGGAAGCCCCAAGCACTCAGTCGCATGGGCGTCGGGAAAACCTTGGGAAAAAAAAAGCTAAGTGCTAAAGGAGGGACCTGCTCCAAAACCGGCAGTATTGGTCGGGGGCATCCATGGGCGGTAAGTAGTTTTGATGGAATAGGAGCTATTCCACTCAACGCTCGACACGTGGCAAGCAGAGGAGAGAGAAATCCACCACTCATCACGCACTAATGGTCAAGCTAGTCCATTGGGTCCCTATAATACTAGTGACTACCCCATTACTATTGTAGTTGTACCCCTTATTAATATCGTTGTGCCCCTATTATCCCCATATTGTTATTACTGTGCCCCATAGAATCCCTCTATTGTTATTTTTATGTCTTTATATTATTATTGTTAGGTCGGCTGGGTTATATTATGAATCCTTAGACTCCTATATATAGAAAGGAGGTTTTGTCATTTGTATCATCCAAGAATTGTTCATTTATGTAATGTAAAGGAGGTTTCCCCCTTGAAGAGGCTGAATTCTAAGGCCTTGATCTATCTTTTCTATCTTTTCTTGAGTTGGTTTCATAACATTTGGTATTAGAGCTTTGGATTCTAGGGTTTCGCTGCTCTAAATAGGTAATCGTGGCATTTTCGCTATAACATTTTTTCTGTGACATCTCAGAAGCTAAAAAAAAAACCATTTGAGAAGAAATCGAGCTAAACTTTAGGTCCAAATTTTAGATATTTTCGCACTATATTTGCAGAGATATGGTATGAGTAGGTTGGTCTTTTTGCAGACTCCTGAATTACATTCAAAATATGTGACCTAGGGAAAATCGTCATAACTTTCTCTCAGAGCATCGAATTGAAATTTCGTAAGAAGGTATAGAAACAGGATGGACTGTAGTTTCTTATATTTATTGTTCGAAGCCAAAAGTTGAAACAGTGACTCGTGGCACGTCGTACAAGTTCTCTCTACTGAACTAGTCTATAATCAGGTCACTGTGGGAGATTTCACATAACTCTTCCTTGGAGAATCTAATTTGGATCAAACTGGTGGCATTGGAAATAGGACACAAAGGGCTACTACAGGTTACAATTTTAGAACTGGATGATCCAAAAGTACAGAGATAAATTAGAGGCGATATCGAGCTCCTACAAAGTGAAAAAAGGTGTGTAGATTCTTTTAAATTTTTGCTTAAGCTTGGTTTGAAAATTTATTTTGAAGAATTCAAAAGGCATATTAGAGCATTATTATTGGTAATTGATGCCCCGAGGAAAGAAAATGCAAACACCTAGTAAGAAACCTGAAAGCAGTAGCATGACTCATGAATAAGAGGAATAAATGCTACAAGATATATCAAAATTACAAGACCAAGTGCAACGAATGTCAGTCTCACAAAAGCTAACAGAAGCTAAGATAAATGGCATGGAATCTAAGATAAAGGGCATGGAAACTAAGATGAATGGCATGGAAGCTAAGATGGATGATTGGAAGACAGATTTGAAGATAGAGATGGAAGAATTGAAGATAAATATGAATAAGTTGCTAGAAGAAATGGTCACTAATGGTGAAAGGGTAGTAAAGGAAACTCATGATGAGAACAAAAGAAATGTTAATCATGATTCCATAGACCATAATGTTGGATTGAAGACCCACCATATTCCTAAAATAAATATGAGGAAGTTTGATGGCAAGGATCTTGCAACATGGATATTACAAATGGAGCAATTTTTTGATTTCAATAATGTGCAAAACACACAAAAGGTACGTATTGCAACTTTATATTTGGAACCAAATCATTTTGTATGGTATCAATGGTTTTGTTCTCGTGAAGAAATGATCACTTGGGAAATTTTTATGGAATAATTGATAGCACATTATGAGGATACAAAAAGAAACACTTTTTTTAGCCAATTGATAAGTCTCAAAGAAAAGGGTTCAATAATGGAGCACATTGAGGAGTTCGAAAAATTGAACATAAGGGTAAAAAATATTCCAGAGGAGCATAGGATTGATGTGTTCATAGGGACTTTAAAGGATAATATCCAACATGATCTTTGCCTTTCAGAACCTAATTCATTAGAGAAGGCATTCAGGTTAGCAAGAAAAATGGAAAGAAAAATTATGGCAACCAGGAAGCATACCACTCAAAACTATAAATATGGAAGTGTTGTTGCCCCTAGTCTTACACAACCTATAAGGTTGACACCACAACAATTGGAATAAAAAGGAGAAAAAAGGCTTTGTTACGCTTGTGATAGCAAATACACTAAAGTTCATAAGTGTGCTGAGAAGAAATTATTCTACATAGATTGCGAAGAGGAAGAAGAAAAAGAGCAAGAAAAGTCAAAAGAAGAGGATATACTCCAGGAATAAAGCCTAGATAAAGAAGAAATGAATACAACCATATCTTGTAATGCATTGGTGGGAATTACCACTCCTCAAACCATCAAGATAGAAGGACAAATCAAGAAGAAAAAGGTAATAGTGTTGATTGATTCAGGAAGTACTCACAATTTTATTCATTGTAAGGTACAAAAGAATTGAGTTGCTTCTTATATCCAGCACCAGAGTGTCAAGTGATGTTTGCAAATGGAGGAACAATAAAAAGCTCTGGAAAGTGCCATAATATCAAGCTATCCATGGGAGAATATGTATTGACTAGCCCAATGCTTTCCATTCCAATGGGAGGTGTTGATGTTGTACTAGGAGTCCAATGGCTACAATCCTTGGGTACAATAACTTTTAATTTTCAAGAACTTTTCATGAAATTTTCTGCAGAAGGAAAGGAAGTTGAATTAAGGGGTATTGCAGGGAAACCGAGAAAGATAATCAGCTCTAACGGTATGACAAAGCTTCTAAAAAAGGAACAAAGAGGTGTAATTGCACAATTATGTTCGCTAGATGTTTCCACATTGGAATCATCTATTTCTCCAGATCTCCAAAAAGTCTTGGACAATCATTCCAAGGTATTTGAGACTCCCAAAGGTCTCCCACCTATTCGTGATCATGATCATGCTATTCATCTGATTCCAGGAAGTGTTCCTCCAAACATCAGGCTGTACAGATATCCTTATGCCCAAAAGAGTGAAATTGAACGTATGGTTGCAGAAATGCTAGAGGTTGGTATAATTCAACCAAGTCAAAGTTATTTCTCTGCTCCAGTAGTATTGGTGCACAAGAAGGATGGATCACAGCGCATGTGTCCGAATCATAGAGAGCTCAACAAGCTCACTATTAAAGATAAGTTTCCCATTCCCGTCATTGATGAATTACTAGATGAATTGCATGGACCAATTTACTTCACCAAGTTCGATCTGTTAGAGCCTAGATTTACCTTAGGCTGAAAAGGTAAGAGTTTAGGTCCACATCAAACCATGCTCAGCCGGGCTCTCCCCGGGTCAATCTCAGCAAAAGATAATCGATGGGGATCAAGATGACTGATTTAACAACTGATCTTAGGCTAGGTATGAAGTGCAAGGATTTAATTTTAGTTTTTTGGTGGTTTTGTTGGAATGAAGGGAAAGGCAAATTAGGGTCCGGGGATGAAGGCCAATTTTGTAGATTTCTGATTGGGGCAAGAAAGGAAATCGTTTTGATGCTTTGATTTGTAAATATGGAGGGTTTAGACTGGTGAGAAGCTGAAGAGGCCAAGAGGGTATCAAGAAATCCTCTTCAAACTGAAGAAAACATTGAGAATTAAACAAAACTAAAAGGCAGAGCACAACAAGCTAATGAATTCTATGTTTTCCACTCATTTGTTTAATGTCAGAAGCAAAAGAAAAATGGTACACATAAATATCAGTGAACTTAAAAATTACATAGAGAAGAACACCATCAAAACATAGATCCATAAGGATTCCAAAAAGTGCTGCAAACCTTGGTCTTTCCTTAGCCAAAATTGTAGAAATCAAATGTACAATGGAGTGCAAAGCAATCCTGAGTGTCCAACCCTGAAAATGACTAAGAAATTACATGATATAGACAAGCCTAACTCCTTCCCATGCCTCTAGGGGTCAAGCTCATCATTCTAGGAGCTTTTTCAACCATATCTAAACAAGAAACTGAAAAGTAGGCAATGAAACAACTTGCCTCTATATGCTAGGAAACTGATTCATTCACTCACATTTCACCTTTTGATGAATGATTCTACTAAGACAAGTAAAAATGTGCCAAAATTACATCATGGTCATGAAATTACATCAATTTAGGTCAAGAGTAACATCAGAAAGTGAAACTAGTCAAAATTGGCTGAAATTCTAAGCTGAAGAGTGAAAAATAGGCCAAAATTCTCTATGCGTCGTGCCCAAAATCTCTATGCGTAGCACAACTTTGGAGCTGATTTTGAGGCCCTTCCATAAGTCGCAATTGAGCCCATGCTAGCTTGTTAGAAATCTCTACCTGTCTACTTTCCAACCAAGTGGAATCTCTGGATTTGGATGTCATTAGCCCCTCCAAACCTTCAATCTCCCAAGACTACTTCCTGTGGGTGCAAAAAGTGGCAGAAATGCCACCTTTAGGGTGTTTTTGACCCTTTAGGCAACCCAAAACTTCATGAAATCCTTAGGTAATTCATGAGAATGCATAAATTTTCATAACAAATCTAGAAATGTAATGTTTTCCTCCAGAGGATCTTCCAATTATAAGCGCGCGCCAAGTGGTGCTACGCGTTTGGCAGGAAAATCTGTTTTGAAGCCAAAAATATTCGAAATTGACAAAATTTTCTCCAAATTTGCTGAAATTTGGAGTGATGGTCCATCATCAAGGATGATGCTCAGCCAAAGAAAATTTAGCCAAGATTTGGAGCCTATCATCCCTTTTGCGTTGTTTTAGTGCTTTCTTTAGTCTTGCCTTCAAGATTTTGATCCTTGCTTTGCAAACAGGATTTCGTGCCCAATAATGGTTTCTCATGTGCTTGAGCATGTCCTTATCCTTGTTTTCCTTCGCCAATAGCTTCTCAAGATGAATGTTGACCCTCTCAAGCCAACTCTCTCGATCAAAATTGATTTCTTGCTCAAGCAAACTGAACTCCACCCTCCGTCCTTGGGCAGCTTGGCGGTTCTTCTGAATGTTTTGTAACTCCATGACTGTATGGTAATCCTCCAATTGTTTGTTTCATTGCTCCAAATAGTTTATGACCCATCGAGCTCTCTACAACTTTTCAGTCAATGCATCTATCTCGGCCTTCTGCTCCTGAATAATCTCCCTCAGCTTTGAGCTAGGAGAGTTCACATCATCATCTATGAGTATGAAATTAGTGTCTTGGCCTCCTGAAGGGACCTCATCTTGCATAGGCTTCTTGCCTTTGTCCTATACATGTACCTGTGCTACTAATGATGGCAACAAGACCCCTTCCACCGTAGGCGGAGATAGTACTCATCGGGCTACTGCAAACAATCCTCTCATGCCTCTATGATAGGTGACATATGTCGGCACACTAGTAGTCTCCGCCTCTTGACCGCCATACTAATGTGAAGGTTCACCTGCATCATGAACAACCTCCTGATGAGCTATTGAAGTTGTAAAGAACTCACAGGAAATGAAGTCTTCCCATGTGATACCTTGCAAGCCCAGCTGATGTACAACAATGATCTTGATGAGCGCATAGTGGTAAATGTTGTTGTACTGTTGTTTAGGAGTCTTCTTTTGTACAAGAGTAGTCATCCTCTCAATGTTTCCAAACATGAAATATGGAATGTTCATCATCTTCACTCTCGTGAAATGCATCAATAACCTAATATGGTATCTGATAATGAGTCTCATCAACGGCGTATAGGATTCTTTCAAAAGCTAGAATGGGAACACCCTGCTGAGCTGTCTCACATAGCTAGGCCTGATGTAAGGTTCATAATGTACTCTTTCTATCTCCTATCTTTTATTCCATTACTCACCTACATTTGGTATTCCTGTTGTTTGGGAAATGGTCTCTGGTGTCAAGGTGAAATTCACACTAGCAAGAGTAACATGACTATCACGCAAATGTAAAACAAACAACTGGGCCAACTCCTGATGATGCTAAATCTGAGCAATCATGTCACAATACTGAAAGCATGACTATTGTTGGAAACATGTGATGGCAGGTGGGCAGGCCTGCAATTGAGTCAATGAAGTGGGTTCTTCTCTGACATGTTTACCACCCTTTCAAGGCCTTCTTGATGCATTAAGCTCTGTGGTAGAATCACTGTCTTGTTCATATGATGTTTTAGTGTCTGTCTCCATAATGTCCATGCAAGGTGTATGTTTAGCAGTTTGTTGAAAAAGGGAATTTCTTACCTTTTATTTGAATGCCAAATATGTGCCAAGTAGGAAAGGACTATGATAAATAGAGATAGTGGGTATAGTGGAATGTGGGAAAAATATGGTTCAATCAAGTGAAGGTGAGGATAGTCACTTGACTGTGTTTGGAAATTGGGATTTGGGGATTGTAAAAGTGGAATGAAAGAGGGAGAGTGATAGGGAATGATAGGGTTTGGGGATAAGGAAAAAAAATAAGAACCAATGATATGAGTGGTTTTGGGATATAGGGAAATAGGAGAGGAACTATATGATGATGTGGCAGTAAGGGGAAAGGAATCACAGGTGGGAGATGATAGTATGACAGTAAGTATTTAGCATAGAAATGACTTCTAAAACACCATTTCAAAAACCCTAAGGAGAAGTTTTTAACAAAATGAGAGGGTTTATGTTTGGCATTCAGATTCTGAAAACCAACCTTTCAAACCACACCTAACACTATTCAACAACAATTGAAAGATCAATGGGACTTACTTGGGGTAAACAGAAAGAAAGAGTTGAAATTTATTTGAAGGCATGACAAAATCCAGCCGTTGGCTCTATGCGCCGCACGCATAACCCAGTTTGCCGCGACCTATATGTGCACTACGCATGCTATAAATTGCATGGTGATGTGCAGCTCTATGCGACGTGACCTACCAATGTGCTGCGGCTACCTCCCAATGCGCCGCGTAACACTCCAATACACAGTCCTGTCTTAAACACAAAATTTTGCTCTTCCACGATTTTCCTTTAGGCCTTAGACCACTTCTTGTGTACAAATGACATTTGAATGGTGACAATATCTTGTATAGTCACGGATTTGATTTTTGTTTTGCAAAAACCCACTTTCTTATGTTTTCAATTTGGCACTTTTCATTTTTAATACAAACTCTGTTTTTTCTGTTTCCATTTTGACTTTTTGACTTGAATGATGAAACTTTTGTCACTTTTTTGAAGGGATGGTTGACATTGTATTTTGGCAAAGGATGACCAGGGCTGTGCCTAAAATATTGCATGTATGAAAAACTCTAAAAATTACATATTTATTATAAACCATAAGTTTGACGATTTCTTCTTCAAAACAGAGTTTTGAAGAAGAATTATTCTCGAGCATTATTGGCAATGAAAACTTATTAGGAACATCCTCATGTGCCTGCTGGCATTATTGGACACTTTGAAGACAAACTTTGCGAAACCCTAGACCTAGTGACTGACATGACCCTTGGCTGACCAAAAGACCATCCATAATGACTGTAAAATCGATTTTGATGAACTTTGATGATCAAACGCAAACCAACAAGTACATGACATGAGGGAAGTATGGAGATAAGACCCTTCCATCAGAAGATCAATGCTCCTAATGGAATGTAGATGATCGAGTTAAATGAGACACCTAAAATGAAATACAACAAAAGAGGTTTTGATCTCTGACGAAGCGCTGAACAGACTGACTCTAACATTGGATCCAATGGGGATTGTAGCTCCTTGGAGGTGCCAAGAACTACAGATTTCTGAGAGAGTAGGCAGTGCCTTCATTCATTGGGCTATGGAGTCCATTATTTTGAGAAATCCACACAAGACACTTGATTCAATATATTAACTGAAACTTGACTCAAGCTGACTCAATTTTAAAATTAAAATGATTGAAAGACTGACTCGACACACTCAAACCAAAACTTGAATCATTTTTTAGAATTATAGCCTTCACTTTAGGCCCCAAACTGAAGAAAATATCACAGCACACTCTTGTAATGAAACTGAAATAAAATGGTATATACAGTGACAATGTAAACAGCATAAAAGTTCTTAGAAATGGTACTGCTTGAGCAGCCGACCATTGATCGGCCCTCCTGGACAATCTTCCCCGTTCATCTCCTTCAGAATAAAGGTATTTTGACCACGATATGCAGCAATTTTAAAGGGTCCTTTCCAGAGATTTTCAAACTTACCATGTTTACCCTTTTCCTCATTCCTTGCATCCCACTTTAGCACCACGTCATCCAACTGAAATTTGTCTGCCTTTGCTTTTCTGTTATAAATTTTCTTAATTCTCTCCTACATCTTGAATGTGTTTTGAAAAACTTATTCTCTTGTCTGCTGCAAATGGATCATTTGATTTAGTCTTCTCTACATATGATCGTCTTGACTGCCAGCCTCCTAAAAATGTTTGACTACCGAAGCTGCGAGAGAGGTAGGAAACACTGTATCAACTCCATAAACTAGCTCAAAGGGGGACATACGAATGGATTTCTTCTGACTCACTCGATCTGCCTGAAGTGCATTGACAAACTTCTTATGCCAACCTTTCTTGTTTATTTCCAGCAACTTTTTAATGATGTTGACCGAAGATTTGTTAGAAGACTCTACCAATCTGTTGCCTTGCGGATGATAGGCAGTTGAGTGTCCCAAAATGATTTTATACTTGTTACAAAACTCAATCATATTTTTTGATTTGAAAGCTACTATGTTATCATTGATTAACTTATTTGGGCAACCAAAACGAGACAAAATATTATTCTCAAGCAATGAAATTATTACCGCATCTGTAGCTTGTCTGGTGGGAATTACTTCGATCCATTTTGTGAAGTAATCTGTCGCTGTGAGGATCCACCTATGCTGACCTGAAGAAGCAGGATGAATTTCACCAATGAAATCCAACCCCCACTGCTGAAAAGGGCACTCACCTCAATGGGCTTAAGCGGCAAAGGCTGTAACTTCTAACTTCCTTCAAAAATCTGACATTTATGATAGCTCTTGAAAACTTTATATACATCAGCAAAAAATGTCGGCCAATAGTATCCCACTCTCAAAATTTTATTTGCCGTTGTTTTCCAAAAAAGGTGACTACCACAATCTCCTCTATGGAAATCCTCCATGACCTACTTCACTTCTTCTTCCACCAAACAATTCAACAAAACACCACCGGGATCTTTCCAATAAAGTGCAAAATTCAAAATACAAACTTAGCAGCCTTTAATTTGAGAGTTCTACTTTTGTTTCTAGCCATGTCGGGTGGTGGTGACAAATTCTGAAGCACATATACAATATCTGAATACCATGGAGAAAGAACAAATATTTCTGATACCTGAATTGAAGAACCTTCTTCATTCTCATCAGACATAGCAACGATCAGATTCATGTCTAAGGCATGCAAATTCGTTTTAGCCATTACCTTCGCCTATCCTTGTCCTTTGACAAGCTTTGTGGGCTTTATCTCCACATCATACTCCAACATAGCTGCAATCCACTTGCCTCGTCTTCCTTTCAGATCTGTTTGTACCAAAACATATTTGACAGCAACGTTAGGAACATAAGCCAAAATATGAGAATGTAGAATATATACCCGAAAATCTTTCAATGCTTTTACAAGTGCAAGGGCTTGCTTTTCAATGATGTTGTACTTCAAGGCTGCATCTCTTAAAGTTTAGCTGAAGAAATCAATTGGTCTTTCGTGCTCATCTTTTTTCTGCATTAATACAGCTACCCTAGTATGCTCTGAAGCAAATGAAAATAGTATAAAATCCTGAGTGTAATCCGGGCTTATTAGAATAGGAGCTGAAGAAAGAGCCAATTTTACTAGATTGAAAGATTTTACAGCCTCTTCTGTCCACTTCACTTGGCTGTCCTTTTTAAGCATGTTTGGAATCTCTCTTAGGTGTTCAACAAGATTAGGCACAAAGGAGCATAAAAAATTCATCTTACCATTAAAAGATTGTATCTCCTTGTTCCGGGGAAGGTCAATTTGTTGAATCACCTCTACACATGCTAGATCAATATGAATGCCATCTTTTGAGATAATGTGTCCAAGTAGTTTGCCCTCATCCATGGCAAACAATCTCTTCTTCGGATTCAGCGACACACCATATTTTCTGCACTTTTGAAAGACAATTTTCAAATGATACATGTGTTCTTCATCTGAATTGGAAAACACCGGCAAATTATCAAGGTACACAACCAAAAATACATCCTTCTCATTTGTGAAAGCCATGTCCATTGCTCGCTGAAATGCAGCACCTGCGTTCTTCAAACCGAAAGGCATTTTAGCGTAATGAAAAGTCCCCATGGAGTGGTGAACTTTGTTTTGTCTCGGTCATCTTCATGGACCAAAATTTGTTTATATCCAGAATAACCATCGAGTAGTGACATACGAGATGCTCCAACTACTTGCTAAAGTATATGATCCATTTTTGGCAACGGATAATTATCCTTCAATGAAACTTTATTGAGATTCCTAAAATCGATGCACAAACGAATCTCACCTGTCTTCTTTCGTACAGGAACCAAATTAGAGATCCAATCAGCAAATCTGATGGGAACGATGATTCCTGATTTGTACAACCTGTTTACCTCCTTCTCAATTGATGACAGCAGTTTTGGATTTAGCCTTCTCAACTTCTGTCTGAAAGGTTTATGATTAGGCTTGATGGGGATAGTGTTTTGAATTATATTGGTATCATATGTCTTCAAGTCAGAGTAGTCCCAAGTAAACACATCTACAAAAGGATGACAATAAACTGATATATTTGCTTTTATCTTTTGTGGCAATGCTTTGGACAATTTTACCATTTTTGGATTTTCAGTTGTTCCAATGTTCACCTCTTCAACTCCTTTCTCTGTTCACTGCAATGTTGGTTAGAGGATACTTCATCTTGATCAAAGAGTTCTTCTAAAGGTATCCATACTTTAGGAATAATATTATCCTTTAGCTACAACACTTCCATTTGATTGATCTGCACATCATCTTTACCATCATCATGTTCTAGATCAATTGAGGTATCTTTGAACGTACCTTTGTTTTGTAGAAAATCATCAATCTCCTCGTCATCTTGGAAAACTTGCCAATATTTCTAATTGTCCGAGATAGTCACACGATGTTTCACATGGATCTCAAATCTATTATTTGAGTTCATCAGAATCTTCAAATTACTCACTACCTTAGCAAGTGCATTTGCAATGCCATTTTGAATATGAGGCACACACGTCAAGGTATAATCTGAAAACAACTTCAGGATATCTAGGACTGCATTTCGGTAAGCCCACATCTGAGGATGCTTTGCTTGATATTCGCCTTCGACTTGCTTAATCACCAATTCAGAGTCACTATATACAACAATCCTCTTAGATTTAAGCTTTCTTAGAATTTTTAGGCCAGCAATCAAATCTTCGTACTCAGCCTCATTGTTTGAACAATCAAAATCTAGCTTGTAGGAACATACCCGCACATTACTAGGCACTTTGTTCGGAGCAGACAAAGGACTGCATACCCAAATACCAATTCCAGTACCATCATTTCCCACTGCTCCATCGAAATCCATGGTCCACAGACCATCTTCCTCTTCTTCTAAGTGCTGAAATTATGTTAGCTTTGATTTTCTGCTTGCTGTCCATTATCTTTAGCTGATCGCTCAATGATATTTCCCTGTTCCTGTCCTTCTTTCTTCAAAACTTCTCTGAAATTCTCTGCTATTTCTGAAATATCTTCTTCTTCAACTAACTGACTATCTATATCATTGAAACTATCTGAATACAAAACAAAAGGCTCTAAATTTGTATGTACATAATTAATCAGATGATTAATCGGTTTCCCCTTGCTTTTAATCATGTATTTCATTTTTTATTCCCGATACAGTTTTCTCATTTGGCCAAGCACAGGAATCATTGCATAGGAGAAATCTAGTTGTAATGTCCCTTTCAATTTTTCTCCCTAGGACCTAGAAAGAAGCATACCAAATCTGGGAGGAATGTCTACCACAACAACATCCATCAAAACATTCTTCGTTGGAATTTGATCCAAACTTACAACCAAGTATTTAATTAGCCCAATACATCTCACTTTGCTAGAATCAAGTGAATAAAGATCATGGTATTTCCGAGTGATTTCCAAACCCAACTTCTCCATGATAGCCTTCGGCATAAGAATGTGGGAAGCGCCGGAATCAAACATGGCATTATGCAACACAAACTCATGCAATCTTAGACTTATATAAAAAGGTGGCACATCACTATCTGGAGACTCACCATTCAATGTTGGTCCAAAAATTAGTTCAGGTTGATCATCTTCCACACTCACCATATCAGACATTGGGTCAAAATTCAAAATTTTAGAGACTTGGCCTCTATAATTGTTGTTCCTCATTAGTTCAGTCAAGGGAATGGATACCTTCAATTTAGAAATTTCATTCTATAAACTAAAAGCTGAAATCTTTTCTACCTCTTTGGCTGGAACATCTTTTCTTTCAGCTTTATCCTTTGATACAATTGGCTGATTTACTCTTTCATTTGTTGGTGGAGACTTACAGTAGTAGGATCAGCAATTTCTTTTCCTTTCTTTGATACAACAGGTGACTCATTCTTAGATGTTGGAACTTCCTTTCTCTTTTGGATTGGATTGATGGGGACATCTTTGTTTCCAAGTGAATACTAACGCTGTTGGGTGGACAAAGAATTCATATAACCTCTCTGATACTCATCCAACTCTTCTTCAACAACTGTGTCATTCGCCAAGATAAAATCCTCATCCTTTTGTACAACTAAATTCTCTGTATACTCATCATCTTCAATGAAAAAGGTGGGCATATCATCAGGAGTAAAGAAGTTATTTTCTTCTCCTATTACATTATCTTCATCATCAGATTCGGGACCAACAAAATTCTGCTGAAGAGGTGTATTTACTTGTTGTTGTTGTGGTTTCGGTTCTTGTGCTCGCTGCTCACGTTTTTTGATCCTGAATTGTGGTTGCTGTTGGCCATGGAAATTGGGATTCTGAATCTGTGGTTTGGGCTTATCAAGTGTTAACCTTTCAATCATCTTTTCTACCTTACGGAGTACTTGGTCTGATGTAGAAGCTTCTTCCTTTATTGAGACTTTCTTCTCGGCTTTCAATCTAGCTCTCTTGTCATTCAAATTTGCCTCAACACTAACGGCAATTTTCTGTATTTCTTCTAAGGTAGCCGGATCTCTCTCTCTCAATTGATATGCCATGTTCGGGTCAAAACCATCCGGGAACTTAAGCAAAGCTGACTTTGTAGATAGCATTCAATCATCAGGAATTGCATTATAAATCGCATTGAATCTAATACAATAGTCTTGCATGGACTCACCGACATTCCGCTTGATCTTGGTATATTCAGAAGTGATTTGAAGAGGATATTTCCTTACTTCCCAGTGATCCAAGAACTGTCTTTGAAGCTCAGCTAATGTGGGAATACTTCTAGCTGCCAAAGCTCTGAACCATTTTCTTACCTCACCGCCGAAAGTTTGCACAAATAATCTCATGGTCGCATTCTCTGCATCAATTTCATGGAGATCAAAGAAATCTGCCATTCTGTCTATATGTTGTTGAGCCGTAACACTTTGGGGAGTGCCATCAAACAATGGAATCTTACTTTGACAGTCAGCAGGCATGTCATCCAAGTTCTGAGGTAATACAAGAGGAGCAAATCGAGCATCCATGGCACTTGGCGGATTCGGTCTTGGGGATGTTGGAGGAGTGGGTGCAGCTGATGTGTGAGGTGTATGAGGAGGGGTGTGTGGAGGAGAAGCAATTTTGGATGTAGAAGTAGTAGAGGGAGGTGAATTTACTACATACTTTTGATCTGAGACAATAGGTTGCACAGGGATGGTGGGAATGAAGGGCGATTTAATGGGAATCCTTGAGCTAGATGCAATTATGGAAGATCCAAGGGTTGCAGATGCAGTTTCTAGAAAATCAGTGAGGCTTGAAGCCTCAATTGAACTTTGGAGTTGTTTCAAAATATAATCATCAATGGAGTGATTAGCCATTTCAGTTTCTAGATCTACAAGAAATTGCAGATTGGGGATAGTAGAGCCAACAACACTTTCAGATTTGGTTTCAAACAATGACAATTCAAATTGCTCATCAAAATCAAGCTCTTCAAGATACTCAAAAATCGCAGGAAATGAACAGGATTTAAACACAGGAGTCACAGAGCTCTCTTGACGAAGGAGTCTTGGAATCAAATTGGGATTTCCGTAGACAGGAGGAGGATCTGGATTAGCTCTGGTATATCTCCTTGAAGCCAGTGTGCTATTTTCAAAAGATCAAATGGACATAAACAACTTTCTCATCCTATAAAATCCTAATCTTATCATCCAAAAGCTTAGAATTATCAGAAGTACTAGGGTGTTTTGTAGGTTGAGCCTTCCGTTCATAAGACTAGACCAGAGATTGATTGAAGTAGCTTTTATCTACTTGCACTAATGCAAAGCAAAAGAGTTTCGAAGGCTACCTGGCTAATCTTCAGACTCTGTATGTAGTTTATAAAATGAAGAAGACTAACAAACAAAGGATTATTTCCCCAGTATGGTCGCCTCTATGTTACAGCCTAGATTTACCTAAGGATAAAAAGGTAAGATTCTAGGTCCACATCAAACCACGCTCAGCCTCGTAGCTAGCCCTACGAGGACAGGAGAGGGCTCTCTCCGGGTAAATATTAGCAAATGATAATCGATGGGGCTTGAGATGATTGATTTAACAACTGATCCTAGGCTAGGTATGAAGTGCAAGGATTTAATTTGAGTTTTTTGGTGGTTTTGTTGGAATAAAGGGAAAGGCAAATTAGGGTCCGGGGATGAAGGCCAACTTTGCAGAGTTTTGATTGGGGCAAGAAAGGCAATCGTTTTGATGCTTTGATTTGTAAATATGGAGGGTTCAGACTGGTGAGAAGCTGAAGAGGGCAAGATGGTATCAAGAAATCCTCTTTAAACTGAAGAAAACATTAAGTATTAAACAAAACTAAAAGGCAGAGCACAACAAGCTAATGAATTCTACGTTTTCCACTCATTTGTTTAATGTCAAAAGAAAAAGAGAAATGGTACACATAAATATCAGTGAAATTACAAATTACATAGAGAAGAACACCATCAAAACACAGAGCCACAAGGATCCAAAAAAGTGCTGCAAACCCTGGTCTTTCCTTTGCCAAAAATGTAGAAATCAAATGTACAATGGAGTGCGAAGCAATCCCAAGTGTCCAACCCTGAAAATGACTAAGAAATTACATGATATAGACAAGCCTAACTCCTTCCCATGCCTCTAGGGGTCGAGATCATCATTCTAGGAGTTGTTTCAACCATATCTAAACAAGCAACTAAAAAATAGGCAATGAAACAATTTGCCTCTATATGCTAGGAAACTTATTCATTCACTCACATTTCACCTTTTGGTGAATGAATCTACTAAGACAAGTAAAAATGTGCCAAAATTACATCATGGTCATGAAATTACATCAAGTTAGATCAAGAGTAACATCAAAAAGTGAAACTAGTCAAAACTGGCCGAAATTCTGAGCTGAAGAGTGAAAAATAGGCCAAAATTCTCTATGTGTCGCGCCCAAAATCTCTATGCGTAGCACAACTTTGGATCTGATTTTGAGGCTCTTCATGACATCGAAATTGATCCCATGATAGCTTGTTGGAAAGCCCTGCCTGTCTACTTTCCAACCCAAGTGGAATTTCTGGATTTGGATGTCATTAGCCCCTCCAAAACTTCAATCTCCCAAGACAGCTTCCTATGGGTGCAAAAAGTGGTAGAAAGGCCATTTTTAGGGTGTTTTTGACCCTTTAGGCAACCCAGAACTTGATGAAATCCTTAGGTAATTCATGAGCACGCATAACTTTTCATAACAAATCCAGAAATGCAAAGTTTTCCTCTAGAGGATCTCCCAATTATAAGCATGTGCCAAGTGGCGCTACGCGTTGGGCAGGAAAATTTGTTTTGAAGCCAAAAAAATTCAAAATTGACAAAATTTTCTCCAAATTTGCTGAAATTCAGACTGATGGTCCATCATCAAGTATCATGCTCAGCCAAAGAAGCATTGGCCAATATTTGGAGCCTATCATCCCTTTTGCATCGTTTTAGTGCTTTCTTTAGTCTTGCCTTCAAGATTTTGATCCTTTCTTTGCAAACATGATTTCGTGCCCAATAATGGCTTTTCACGTGCTTGAGCATGTCCTTGTCCTTGTTTGCACTCACCAACAGCTTCTCAATATGAATGCTGACCCTCTCAAGCCAACTCTCTCGATCAGCATTGATTTCTTGCTCAAGCAAAGTGAACTCGACCCTCCGTCTTTGGGCAGCTTGGCAGTTCTTCCGAATGTTTTGTAACTCCATGACTGTATGCTGATCCTCCAATTGTTTGTTTCACTACTCCAAATATTTTATGACCCATTGAGCTCTCTGCAACTTGTCGGTCAATGAATCTATCTCGGCCTTCTGCTCCTGAATAATCTCCCTCAGCTTTGAGCTAGGAGAGTTCACATCATCATCAATGAGTATGAAATCAGTGTCTTGGCCTCCTGAAGGGCCCTCATCCTGCATAGGCTTCTCACCTTTATCCTGTACCTGTACTTGTGCTACTGATGATGGCAAGGAGACCCCTTCCACCCTAGGCGGAGATAGTAGTCATCGGGCTGCTACAAACAATCCTCTCATGCCTCTCTGATAGGTGACATATGTCGGCACACTAGTAGTCTCCACCTCTTGACCTCCATACTGATGTGAAGGTTCACCTGCATCATGAACACAACCTCCTGATGAGTTGTTGAAGTTGTAAAGAACTCATGGGATTGAAGTCTTCCCATGTGATACTCTGCAAGCCCAGCTGATGTACAACAATGATCTTGATGAGCGCATAGTGGTAAATTTTGTTGTACTCTTGTTCAAGAGTCTTCTTCTGTACAAGAGTAGTCATCCTCTCAATGTTTCCGCACATGAAATATGGAATGTTCATCATCTTCACTCTCGTTAAATGCATCAATAACCTAATATGGTATGCATAGAGGCGTGAGAAGCGGCCTTCACAACTGAAGTATCTGATAATGAGTCTCATGAACGACGCATAGGATTCTTTCAAAAACCAGAATGGGAACACCCTACTAAGCTATCTCACATAGCTAGGCCTAATGTATGCTTCATAATGTACTCTATCTACCTATTGTCTTTTATTCCATTCCTCACCTACATTCGGTACTCTTGTTTCTTGGGAAATGGTCTCTGGTGTCAAGGTGAAATTTACACCAGCAAGAGTAACATGACTATCACGCAAATGTAAAACAAACAACCATGCCAACTCCTGATGATGTTGAATATGAGCAATCATCTCGCAATACTGAAAGCATGACTGTTGTTGGAAACATGTCATGGCTAGTGCGCAGGCCTGCAATTGAGTCAATGAAGTGGGTTCTTCTCTGACATGTTTGGCACCCTTTCGAGGCCTTCTTGATGCATTAACCTCTGTGGTAGAATCATTGTCTTGTTCATATGATGTTTCAGTGTATGTTTAGCAGCTTGTTGAAAAGGAGAATTTGGTACCTTTTATTTCAATGCCAAATATGTGCCAAGTAGGAAAGGAATGTCATAAATAGGGACAGTGGGTATAGTGGACTATGGGAAAAATATTGTTCAATCAAGTGAAGGTGAGGACAATCACTTGATTGTGTTTGGAAATTGGGGTTTGGGGATTTTAAAAGTGAAATGAAAGAGGGAGAGTGATAGGGAATGATAGGGTTTGGGGATAAGGAAAAAAAATAAGAACCAGTGGTATGAGTGGTTTTGGGATATAGGGAAATAGGAGAGGAACTATATGATGATGTAACAGTAAGGGGAAAGGAATCACAAGTGGGAAATGATAGATGACAGTGAGTATTTAGCATAGTATGATTTCTAAAACACCATTTCAAAAACCCAAAGGAGAAGTTTTTAACAAAATGAGAGGGTTTATGTTTGGCATTCAAATTCTAAAAACCAACCTTTCAAACTACAACCAACACTATTCAACAACAATTGCAAGATCAATATGACTTACTCGGGGCAAACAGAAAGAAATAGTTGAAATTTGTTTGAAGGGATGACAAAATCCAGCTGTTGGCTCAGTGTGCCACGTGCATAACGCAGTGCACCACGCACATAACCTAGTGTGCCGTGACCCATATGTGGGACATGCACGTTATAAATTGCACGGTGAGGTGCAACTCTGTGTGCCGCAAACTGCCAATGTGCTGCGACTACCTCCCAATGTGCCACACAACACTCCAATACATAGTCCGTGTCTTAAACACAAAATTTTGCTCTTCCATGATTTTCCTTTGGGCCTTAGATCACTTCTTGTGTACAAATGACATTTGAATGGTGAAAATATCTTGTATAGTCATGGATTTGATTTTTGTTTTGCAAAAAACCACTTTCTTATGTTTTCAATTTGGAACTTTTCACTTTTAATACAGACTCTATTTTTTTGGTTTCCATTTTGACTTTTTGACTTGAATGATGAAACTTTTGTCACTTTTTTGTAGGGATGGTTGGCATTGGATTTCGGTAAAGGATGACCGGGGCTTCACCTAAAATATTCCATGTCTGAAAAACTCTAAAAGTTACATATTTATTATAAACCATAAATTTGACGATTTCTTCTTCAAAACATAGTTTTGAAGAAGAATCATTCTCGAGCATTATTGGAAATGAAAACTTATTAGGAACATCCTCATGTGCCTGCTGGCATTATTGGACACTTTGAAGACAAACTTTGCAAAACCCTAGACCTAATGACTGACATGACTCTTGGCTGACCAAAAGACCATCCATAATGACTGTAAAATTGATTTTGATGAACTTTGATGATGAGACGTGAACCAGCACGTACATGACATGAGGGAAGTATGGAGATAAGACCCTTCCGTCAAAATATCTATGCTCCTAATGGAATGCAGATGATCGAGCTGAATGTGACACCTAAAATGAAATACAACAAAAGAGGTTTTGATCTCTGACGGAGGGCTGAACAGACTGACTTTAACAGGACCTTCATTCAGGATATCATCAAATCAGAATGAAGATTGAAGACATTTAGAACTCATGAGGGTCATTATGAATTTTTGGTCATGCCTTTTGGCCTTACCAATGCACCTTCAACATTTCAAGGTTTGATGAATTCAATTTGCAAACCATCCCTTAGAAAATTTGTGTTAGTATTTTTTGATGATATACTAATCTACAACAATTCTTGGAAGGATCATGTTGAACATGTTGATAGGGTGCTACAACTATTGGGAAACAATTATATGCAAAAAGATCCAAATGTTTCTTTGGAGTCCAGGAGGTGGAATATTTGGGTCATATTGTATCTCATGAAGGAGTTAAGTAGACCATAGCAAAATTAAATCCATTAAGGAATGGAAAATTCCCACATCCATAAAGCATCTGCGAGGATTTCTTGGGTTGA